>VTPC01006056.1:27599-107220 GCA_011009095.1 Ignelater luminosus
AAAAAACAATATTAGATGGCTTTGTGAGCAAATTAACAACATTTTACAAAATGTGTTTGATAACATGAAGCGATGGATAAATTTATGTACTGAAAACAATGGAGAACACTTTCAACATTTGTTATAATTTATTTTTGTTAAATTTCAATACTAGCATACCCGAATGTTTCATTTCATTTATCCTTAGAAAGCATGTTTAGAGATTTCAATTGTTAAGGTTTGACATTTAACCTTTGGTTGACGTTAATCAACTGTCAAAGTATGTGCCTACTTATAACAGACATATGTTTTCTGTTTCAAGGACAATTTGATTGCAGGACCTTTTGGATACTCATTATAATAGTCATTTGTGTTACAAGGGAAGAAAGTGATACTTTTTCTCCCATGTATGCCATTTATCTCACAAGTCAAAGGCAAGGGGAAAAGACACTTCCTTCCAGAGCTTCACATATAATTTTTACGTTGACCTTAAGAAACTTATCAAAAAATCTAAATAAAGAATTTACTTTTTTGCAAGTAATTATAAGACAGTTTTAGTATCCACGGTATTCAAAATGTATCTAAGAGAAAAACCAAATGAAAATTGAACAACAGAGAGGAAGAATTACTTTGCCAATGTCAACTTTCAGCCACAAAACGAGGGTTGAAAAGCCTACTTTCTAATAAGGTCGACAAAAAATTATTACTTAGGTGCTTTGATCATTAAGATTTATAATGATAATAGTTTCTTGTAGATTTCTTGACTTTCTATTTTCCCAACACTGGTGTACTGTTTTTTTTTTCGTTTTTTACTTGCTTGCTTATAATTGATTATAATTTGTACAGTCCAGTAATTTTAGAGCCAGTCTGGATAAAAAGTGAAGCTAAAAACAAAAAGATGATTTGTGCTGTTGAGATGTCTTAGTACTGGTGTAATCAGTATATTGTATAAAAGATGATTTGTGTTTTATAATTTTCATTTTTGTTTGTTTTATATTTTTATTACTTTTTCAACCTGGATATTTTATTTTTTTTAAATATAATTTCTAAATTAAAAAAAACCCTACATGCATTATTCTTAATCTTCTTGTTATAATCACTTTTTGAAGTATCTTTAAAAAAAAATCAAAATGCTGTATTTAAATGATTACCTTTTATATTAAATATATAGTCCAAGAGCCCATGAACGCCAGACCTACATCATAGTATAAAGGTTGAAAATTTTTCTGTGCAAGTATACTACAGCAGGTAAGAACGTTTGACTACTATGAACCTTGAGTTGCGGTTGCTTTGACAGGTAACAAGTAGCAAAGATGTGTAAAATTGCTGCCCAAAAACATCATAGTATAAAGCGTGATCTTTTTATATTTTCTGTGGGATACTATTAGAAATCACATCATCCATTGCCAGACACTTTGTATGGTGGATACACCCCCCGCCAGACACCTTTAAAGTTTAATAAATTATAATTGTGGTTACGTTATAGTATAAAATTTAAATTTTATACATGTTACTTGGGCAACTATTTAAAGATGTCTTCCAAGCAGCCAGACAGTTTTGAAGGTTCTAACACCCTGCCAGACATGGTTGAAGGTCAGCTGTGGGTGCAAGCACGTAGGCGATATACAGGCTAAATTATGGAAAGAATTAAATAAAACCGTAATAATTTTTTTTATATAACAACGCCAAGACACGTCGATTTTATTTTGTTTTTTGCCGTTTCTCGCGTGCATCCGATTTTCTACAGGGTGATTCCAAAAAGCTGCACAAAAAAAATTATTTTTTTTAAATGGAACGCCCTGTATATTTCTACAGATTTGGATAAAACTTTGTCTCACAAATACGGTAATGTAGATATTGATGGGCCTATGTTATGTTGGATTTAAAAAAGTGAGCAGTGGTTTACCAGCTTAGGGGTAGTTATAAGATTAAAATAAGTAAAAACAGGAAATCACAACCTTACACACTATAACTAGGTATTTTAAAATTGCACACCAATATAATTACCTGAAAACTTCATTTTGAGACAAACTTGTTTTTTGTGTTGTGATCCCCTTTAAGGTTGTTTAAGTTGTAGTCATACATAAGTAATGTTCCATGCCGCTTTCTACGACAAGTATTACATCATTATTTTTGCTTCTTTGGCTATAACAATAAAAAAGTTTTAGGATTGCTACTTCTTTCCTTTAGTGGTTTTATTATCCTTTTGGAAAGGTAGATTATCGTAGAAAGTATGGTGATCCTTAGCTATTACATTTTTAAGTTCTTGTAGGCACTTCCATTTTGATTCAGCTACCGGAATAGGATGAGAATACAACAGTTCAGGAATGACATGGCCTATATGTTTTTGCTGTCTTTGAGGTAAAAATTGATGTATGATGTAATTTAAACAAAATTTCCCCATTATTGCAGTATTCTAGAGCACGGATATCTATGACGACTGGCTTGTTGGCTTTCTCGCCAGGTCGTAAAGAATGAATATTAAATGGAACACTTTCAAAGTTCTTAAAAAATGTGTAATCCACAACTTTAATATGGTATGGTTGTTTTGGCCGTGCATTTCTCATTTGGGTTATAGTCACTAGCAGCATTTATAAGAGGAATAAAATATTTTTCCAATGTGGCATGTACACTATCGCACTCCATCATTGTAATTACTTAAGGCACTATCTAGTATTCGGTTCCTATTTTGAAAATTACAGCCATCAGAAATTAAGGTAAATTGTTTGTAAGTATCCGATTGTGACATTAAAAAATCTATTATGCACGTTGTAAATTTGTTTGAGGACACTCCACCATTAACTTCATGCCAGACGTATAAAAAAAACTTCTTTATTATTTAAAACATAAATTGTGAAATTATAGAGGTGAAGCTTTTGCTTATAATACATAGTGGAAGCTTCGGTCTTAGGACTCAGTAATACACTCTGAAGATCTATAGTAATCACTAAGTGCGATTCAGTAGCATCTGATTTAGCTTCATTTTTAGCCTCTCTAGCTTCATTTTTCATTACAATGTGCTTATTATCCACAACACATGTCACATTGGTCCTTGCGCGGTTTGTGAATCTTTATACGTTTGTTCTCTAATACTTGCATGAAAAATGTTCTTGATACAGCCTTTACTTCTTTTTGTCCACACCATTCTTCATATACCTTGCGCATATGTGATATCGATCTGAATACTGATTCCACATAAGTACAGCTGCTAGAGCTTCTGCAATAGTGACTTGGTACTTTAGGTTGTAACTCTAACCATTCTAACACATTTTCATTCATTTCGTTGTGTACCTTTTGTTTTATACCTTTTATTTTACTCTGACATCTTGGGATTTTCGCTGGTGGCTGCTGGTTGTCTTCATCATTACTATTTCTGTCTGAACCGTCACTACTTGTAAATCCACCTTCTTTGTCTCCTTTAACCCATCTTTTAAATGTGTCTTCCCCTAGACTTAGAGTGTTAATAAAAAACAATCTACATACTCTCAACTTTTCACTATCCCTTCTCAGTAAAAAAATATCATGACCTTCATTTTTCTTAGACTGCTTCTGTTCTAATTTCTTTCTTCTTCTACAGATTTTTCTTGTATTTACTAAACTCTGCACAAATGCTCTCTTTTCTAACCAAAAACTAAAATTCCAAAACTTTTTAAATACTGCTTCTCTTTCCTCTTCGGAAAATAACTCACAAAGAAATGATCTTTCGGATTTTTTAACTGTACTGATATGAATACAGCGTTGCTTAAGGGATCTTGCGACTTTGTTACAATTTTGTACTACTTTACCAGACTGTACTTTTTTGTAATCAGTATAAGTTAATCCTGAAACCCTTCTTTTCTTTGCTTTAAGGCATTTCTTACTTATACGTGAAACGCGCCTTTCACATACTCTTATAGAACTATCAGTGTTATTAGTAGTACTTGAAAGTTTAGTAATGTCGCCATAACCAGTAGATTCTAAATGGCTTACTACTTTCATGTTCTGCATTAATGACGCTTGAATCTTCTACAGCTTCCATTTCCTTGGTAGTCATGTCTGAAGTACCTTCTAAATTAGTTTCGTTGTCTTCATATTTCATTGCTATTCCAGCTACACCAAAGGTTTCTGTTTTCCCAGGAATTGGTAAAAGAAATCCATCGCTATTAACAGCATATTCACACCATACTCCAACTGGAGTGGTGTTCTCTGAAACAAGTGGTATTTCGTTTGTTGTTATGGAACTAATGCAATCTAGATTCTGGCCCTCATTTACGTTATTTTGTTCGTTTTCTTCCAAAATTATATTGATAGACTGTATATTAGTATCAGGTACGAGTACTGCCTCCTGGTTAACAACTCCACCTTCGCAATTTTGGAGATCTTGTACAGTATAAAAGATATTTCAACCTAAACTTTTGTTTATGTAAGAGTTGAGATTTGGGGGATTATTATTTTCAATATTTTGTAGGTTGCTTAAAGCCGCTTGTAGAATTCTTCTGCCACGACTGTACGTGTTGTTAGTTCTCTGTAACGGGAATCAAATTCTTTCTTACAACAGGTGTCAACTAAGCAATATTTTGTAGCTTCTTACCGTGCAATTAATAAAAAAGATCACTTAAAGACCAATTTCAAATACTGGAGATAGAAAAACAAATCTTGAAGAAACTATTTTCATGTAGCAAATCTAACAAAACTATTGACACTAATCACTAACATCTACTTCAATAGTAACAAACTAACCTATAATGCAGAAGTAATCTACACTAGAGGGCGCGGAAAATTCTCCTACGTGTAATGATTAGCACACATAAAAGCTGCTAGAAGGCAAGCAAAAATCTCCTATGTGCAATGTTAAGCACATAAGAGCTATTACCGTGGACATTCTAGTTGTGCAGACACATGGGTAGTTTTTAATTTTAGAAATAACTTGTAAATGGTTTGAGTGTGACATAGGAGGTTTTTCAACAAGGTGGGCAACGAATACTGCAATCATTTTGTTAATAAAACGGGATTTTGTAAAAACGCGCACATAGGAGGTTTTTCCACGACAATGACGATATATAAAATTCAGATTTTCTACTATAGCGTAAGTACAATTATAATTTATTAAATTTTAAAGGTGTCTGGTGGGGGGTATCCAGCATACAAAGTGTCTGGTAATGGATGACATGATTTCTAATAGTATCCCGTAGAAAATATCAAAAAATCACGCTTTATACTATAATGTTTTTGGGCAGCAATTTTACACACCTTTGCTATCTGTTACCTGTCAAAGCCACCGCAATTCAAGGTTCATAGTATGTTCTTACCTGCTGTAGTGTACTTGCACAGAAAAATTTTCAACCTTTATACTATGATGTAGGTCTGGCGTTTACGGGCTCTTGCTCTAATAGGATAGTTGGTGTATCATTGGATTTGTCTCTTTAAGTACATTAAGAATATGTAATTGTTTTTAGTACAATAAAGTAGTCAAGGGAAACTTTTCTTTTTTAAACATTCTTATTTTTGTCCTACTCTAAATAAATTTATGCATGACTTTAGGAATTATAGAGTGTACTGTTAAAGAACATTACAAAGTCCATGGCTTTCTCCATTTTCCGTAATAAACCTTAACATAAAAATAAAAACCAAAAACTTAAATTATAACTTTATCACGTAAATACACAAGCAGTCCAATATATAAAATTTAAAAAATATAAAAATATTTGAAAATACATTCTTATTCTACATATTTTACAGTTTTCGGTTTAGTTATATTTTTTCGTTTTATTTGTGAATCTACATATGCTAAAATACTTGTAATGAAATTACTTAAAAATGATAAACCACGAGGACAATTTCTTGCCAAACTTTTAACATCTGTTTCCCTTACAGTGCCCACTTTTGCAAACACTGTTACTGAATTCTCCGTTATATTGTCTACATCTGACATATCTACAGTTACATACCATGTACTTCGTAACAAGAAGTTAATAATCTTAAACGTAACTCTAGAAATAAAAAGCAAATTATTAATAAAACAAACAAAACATTTCTGATTCATTTCAATACTTACTTGAATTCTTTATCCATTTCTAAACCATACAGTTTAGCATAATCATGAAATTCATTTAATATTTCTATCATTTTCTGCATATTCATGTAGATATAATCTAGAAGGGTTAAGACATCATAGCGTTCTCCAACTGCAGCTTGCATGTTATTCGGAGAAAGACGATCTTTAAATATTTTGTGAACAAACAATGCTACAGCTTCACAATTTTCTGAAATAATAACTTTAAATAGTAAATGTAATATATTTTCAAATATTAATATTTACCTCGTATGTGATAAGAAATGTGAGTTTTATGTACAATCTCAGTTTCTTTGTCTATGTGTACAGTGAGTCGAATAGTTCCATATAATGTATCAAACACACATTTTTCATCATCAATAGAAAGTATATCCCAATAACGTTTGGACCTGGGTAAGAAAGTATGATTTACTATTCATTGATACCATCTATTTTCACTACACAAAAAGACTTGACAATTACTTATAAAATATTGAACAGAAGAAATGCAAAATCTTATTAAAAACAACAAAGAAATAATGTAAAGTAAAAGAAATATATCAATTTACCTTTTATGCTTCGCTTCTATTTTTTCTTGGAGAGATAAAACCTTTTCATCATCTGCAGTAGAATTAACGCTACCAATATGTAAAAATGGCGACTTCTCTTCTTGTGTTGATTCACTGTCATTGTTAATGCTAGACGTGTTACTTGATTCAATTTCTTCAAAATTAGGAAGCTTATATGGACGTTTAAATTCTTCCATCCCATGTTTGTATAGTTCATTCAACACACATGCATACTTTTTTATAATCTCAGAATATTTCAACATTCTTTCACCAAATTCTTCAAGCCTCTTCTTTCTTAATGGTTCCTTTTCCATATAGTTTTGCCATAAATTAATGTAATTGTCAGAAGGTCTGTATGATACTTCAAGATCACCTGTTGTGTTCTGTATGTTACTTGCACTACTTTCCGTAATACTGAGAATCACTCTCTTAGCAGCATTACTAATAGGAGCAAAAGAATCATCAATAAGAGTATCTGACAAAGTGAGATCTTCTTGAGAAATATTTACAGATTTGCTCTTGATAGGACTGGTTTCCATTGGTTCCACAACTTGTTCAGTTAATGTCGATTCTTCTTGTTTTATGGATTCATCCCGAAGCATAGGTTTCTTAAGAAGCTTGTCAATGTCAAGTTCCTCGAGCGATTTGCGCTTCAATTTGTTTACTTTTCTTATGGAAAATTCATCACCCCCAGATGATTTCTCAATGTTCTTATCCTTTTGACAGTGAGATTGCTCATGATGAGTTAGATTGTTGCGGGTATTTTCAAGAGATATGGGAAAAACATCACTTTCAAATCCACTTAATGGCATAAATTTAGGACTCAAAAACGAGAGATTTAAATCACCAGCAACAATTTTTGAAAAATCTGATAATGGAGGTTTATGTGATAAAGTGTAATTGATTAGGTGTTGTGTGTCATCAGCACAAGGACTGTATGGTATAAAATTTGATTTTTTAATGTCGTCGCATTTTCTGGATACATTAATTTCCTCAGGAACATTTGCTATTGAATTTTCTTCTTGTTTATCGTCTGCATTTTGATATTCTGAATTTGTTATTAATTTATTGTCTTTATCAATATGATCATCATTCATTGGACTATTTAAATTACTTGTAAATGAAACTTCCATTGGTGTTGGAGAAATACATTTAATATTTTCTGTGTTTTGATTATGGAAAATTTCAAGCTCCTCAGTATTTTCACTATGTACTTTAAGGTGTTTCATTTCATCATTATCCAGATTGTCAAATAGGTTTAAGTTTTCATTTTCATATTTTCTTTTTAAAGTGTTACCTTCTGGACTGGTCTGTGTGATATATTCATTAGATGGGCTTTGAAGTATGCTTAAATCGGTATTGAGAACCTGATTAACAATAAATTCTTTGTCATTTTTGGATGCTTCCAAGATTTCTGAATTTTGTTTCAAGTACGAAGATTGTAATAAATGTTTGTTTTTTGTGATTTCTTCTTTTGTATCTTCTTCAACCAAAACTGATGTTTTCTGTTCACTCTTTGATTCATGGTTGGGATGAAGAATTTCATTCGGTGCTATTAGTTTTAGATTCTGTATATTATCAATATGTTTACTTTCGTTCTTATCTGAAATAGTCACATTAGATGTTGATGTTATCTCATGACGTTTATTCACTTCAATTAGTTTCTTGTTAATACTTATATCTTTGCTATGAATTTGCAATTGTTCTGTAAATTCAATATGTTTTTCATATAAGACAGATTCGGCATTATTCAGTGTATTATCTTTTGATTGTTCCAAAGTAATATTTTTACTAAAATTAATGCTGTCACTTGGACCCATAACTGTCAAACGGTCTGCCAACTTTGGTTCACGTGTCATATTTTCATTGACTAATAGGTTAACAGATGGAATATCTTTTTCAAAATCTTTAATTATGCTGATTTCAATACTGTCAGTTTTTGCTTCAACTGTTATGCTTCGTATTGAATCTTTATTGTCTTCTGTTTCTTCTTTTATATTTGAAATATCTTCTGTTATAATATTGTCTTGTTTGCTTGCATCGTTTGATACTGTAATATCATCTTTATTGTTGGTAATGATTATTTCATTCTGTTGCTTTAAACTATTTATAAGTGATGCATTTTCTACCATTCCCATTTCTTGAACGTTAGCTGTTTCTTCTTCACTATTAGTCACTGATAAATGTTCCATGCTTTCTTCGGGCAAAATAATTTTATTACTCTCTTTTGCTTTTAATAATAGATCTTCCAATTCCATATTATCGTTTTCATTTAAACAGAGTTTCACATCTTGTGATTTGTTTATTTCATCTTGTTCTGCATTGTCATTAGAACTTAATTCTAAATGTTTTTCTGGAATGATTATGTGACTGTCCTCAGGTCCAATTTTTAAAAATGACATGTCCTTTGTTTTGCTAATTTCGAGTTCTTCTATACCTTGTTGTACAACTGTGCAGACATCATTAGCAACAGACTTTTCACATTTTAATTCTGATTTTTCAAGCTTTTCAATTTTATCTTCTTTGATGGTTTTGTTAATACCAAGTTTATTTTCTTCATTTTCTTCTATTGTACAAACTTTATCCTTTATAATATTTTTACTAGCAAGTAATAAATTTTGAGTTACTTTAATCTCTTGTGTACTAGTGAGTTTATATTCTGATTCACTCTTGGAGGGCACTAGGCTTTGGGCAAACTCCATATAACCTTCTGTCATAGCTGTGCGATTATCATCAACTTGCATTTTCAAAGCTAATAATTGATGTTCTAAATTGATATTTTCTTGATCAGTAGTTTTATTAGATGGTAGTAAATTCACACGTTCATTGGTTTTATTTAATTTGTCTTCAAATTTTATATTTTCATCAATTATATCAGTTTGGATTTCTTCCATATTTTGTGAAGATATAGCTGTTCCATCACATTTTAAATTCACATTTTCATCAATCAGATTAGTTCGGTTGCAACTTATATTTCCATCAATAACAGATAAATGTGCACTAAAGTCTATACATTCTTTGATTGGAACTGTTATAGTTTCTGCAAAGATATTATCTTTCACAATACTTTTATTAATGTAAGGTAAATGTTGACTAAATTCCATAGTTTCTTCAGTTATCAATGTTTCATGATTTAAGTTCCTTATCTTTAAAGATGGTATTTGATGTTCTAAATACTTGCTTTCATTAATCGTGTGAATTAGATTTTCTCGCATATTTTCATCAGCAAACTCCAGACATTCTGTCATATTGTTGGTATTATTTCTTTTTAGAGATATTTCATGTTTTTCAGTTGTGTTATTTTTATCCCCTTTGATGCTTTTATCTTCCAATTTCATATCAGCTTCAATTAGATTTGTTTCATCGCGTTTTTTATTTTCCTGAGAATGAGAATTTTCATCATTTAAAATTGTTTTGTTATCCTGAATCAAACACTTTTCTAAAGTATTATTTGTTTCTTCTTCTTTGGCATTTATAGTAATGATTGGTAGATGTTGTGTAAATTCCATACATTCTTCACTTAGAATCGTTTTGTTATTTGAATCTTTTAATTGCATGCTTTGCTTAACATCATCATGTCTGTTCTGTGTCAGCTGCATCATTT
This sequence comes from Ignelater luminosus, assembly GCA_011009095.1. Taxonomy (NCBI): domain Eukaryota; kingdom Metazoa; phylum Arthropoda; class Insecta; order Coleoptera; family Elateridae; genus Ignelater; species Ignelater luminosus. The sequence continues at coordinate 37,783 of VTPC01006056.1, forward strand.
GTGTAGGTAGATGTTGTGAGAATTCCATTAGTTCTTCATCTAGAACGGTTTTATTATTTGGATTCTTTTGGTTGATACTATCATTATTAGCTTGCATCAATAAATTGTGTGTCGCTTCCATTTCTTGTGACTTATCATTGATTTTATTAATTATTGGTAAATGTTGTGTAAATTCCATACATGCTTCCGTAAGAATAGTAATGTTATTCTCAATGTTTGGTTTCAAAATTGAAATTTGATTTTCTATTTTCATACTCTTCTCAACCTTTTCTTGCTGTATTTCCATATGTATATCACTAACATCTTTGCTTCTCTCAATAATATTGATTACTGGCAACTGTTGAGTAAATTCCATCCCTTCTTCTTCCACAACAGTTTTATTCCTTTTAACATTTGTATTAGAAACCAATTTTGAGCTCTCATTATTAGTAACAGAACTTACATTTTTATTAATAATTGGTAACTGCTGAGTTAATTCCATACCTTGTTCAACTACGATCGTTTTATTTCTTCCTGCATTCTTGAATTCCACATTACTTTCAGTCATCACGTTTACATTGAAAAATGGTTGTGTTAATTCCATATCTTCATCAGTCATAAGAGTTTTGTTCCCTCTTATAGTTTTATTATTACATGATATTGGTTGTGTCAGTTTCATATATTCTTCATTGTTTTTCTTCATACTTTTATTACCAGTTGGTAATCGTGTGAATTCCATATCATCCATTTCATCAGTATCATCAAGTATCATGTGTATATCAAATAAAGGTTGTGTTAATTCCATACCTTCTTCACTTATAATAGTTTTGTTTACTTTTACGCTTTTATTGGCTTTCGATATATGTTGAGTTATTTCCATACTTTCTTCAGTTGCAATGGTCTTATTTTGTTCTATACTCTTACCTGTCAACATAGTTTTGTTTCTTGTAAACTCCATGTCTTTCTCTATCATAACACTTTTATTCAGAGACAAATCTTTATTAGAAACTGTCAAAGCCATATCTTCTTCACTCAAAGTGTTTGTATTTCCTCTGGTACTTTTATGCTGTGTTAATTCCATAGCTTCCTCAGTTGTAACAGTTTTATTCTTTCCCACACTTTTATTATCTATTGGTAAATGTGTAAACTCCATATCTTCTTCCATCATAACACTTTTATTCAAAATAATATCTTTGTTTTCTTTCATGCTTTTATTAGATCTTGACACAGAGTGTGTCAGTTCCATATTTTCTTCAGTAGTAATAGTCTTATTCCTTTTGACACTTTTATTAACCATGAGCATATGCTGAGTTAGTTCCATGCTTTCCTCACTTACAACTGTTTTATTTTTCCTCACAGGTACAGGTTCTTCCAACATTATTACACTTTTATTTAAAATTTCATCATTGGTTACTGTTTGTGTCAATTCCATACTTCCTTCGCTCAAAATAGTTTTGTTTCTTTTCACACTCTTATTAGCAAACGATATCTGCTGTGTAATCTGCATACTATCTTCAGATATGATAGTTTTATTTTCTCTTATACTTTTATTTTTAATTAATGTGTGCTTATCAGTTTTATCAAAAATAGTTTCCTTTATAATTGAAGTTCTGGTAAATTCTTTAACTTCCGCACGCTTTGTATGCTCCTGGGCTACATTTACATTTCCAATTTCCCCAGTGATTTTATTTTTTACATGAGGACTTGTAATGGGTTCAGTAACAGTGCCACTTTTCACAAAGCTCGGCTTATTGTTTGAGTTACTAGGAACACATTTTACAGTACTAATATTTTCTTTATCGTTGATAAAATCAACATTATTTGTTCCATCAACTGAAAATTTATTTTGCATATCTGGTTTTCGTTGTAAAGGTGCTTCTTTTTTATCCTCTTCCATAAAACAAACCAATGGTTTACTCTTTGATTCCACAAGTGAAGTTTTTTGTTTCTGTTCAGTAGAACATAAAGAGGTGTCTAATGATATATCTGCACTACCTGTTTCACCATCCAGACTAATTTGAGATTGTTTTAGACTTTGACTACTCTTTGATTTATCATCCAAGTTATCTGAAGATTGGGTATGGTCAGATTTGTTAAGCAGCTCTTCGTATGTTGTATCCCATATTGTATTTTTTTCCGGATCTGTTGCAAATTCCCTGAAGAAAATACAATAAGTTAATCTTGTTTTTTTCAGGATAAAAGTCGTTTTCTTTTTAGTTTCAAAGATTTATAATTGAAATGTGTCAATAAAGGAATTTCTGAATAAATCTCGGAAGTTCTCAGGCTGCAATAGGCTGCAGATGTCACCGAAAAAAAGGATTAACATATCAACATGATGGAGCACCATTACTTTGCTTTTTCATTTGCCTATTCATTTAGATATTGGGTGCGGCTGGAATTTTAACTAAGCAGGTTTCCTAAATGGACAAGCTAACATACCGCTAAAAAAAAGTTGCTGACAATTTTACTCGGTGTCTAGATTGTTAACTGAGTTTGTTAGCAATGTCAAAAATAGTGGTAGGGGCAGTTTTTTTAACCTTAAATTTAGTTCAACCTCCAATCAAAAAAGACAAGTTCAATTGTGTGCCCTATACTGTGACAATTGCGGAAGATTGCTCTTGAATGCACCCTACTTCCAAGATTGCTATGAAAGAAAAAAGGGGAGTCAATGTGTTTAATTGGTACAGGCTGCTTTACAAACACAAAGATGAAAGGCAAAGGTAAGAATGGGATAAGGGGTACTTAACTCCATGGAAATTATTGTTCCAATATTAAGGTAAAACATGAAAACCTTGTGAGAACAGTGGACTGCTCAACCAAGCTACTTGGTGGACTGGACAATACAGTAATATTAATTGGTGTAAGTAAGATGTATTGCACATTATTTTCAGGCAATGCTATTAACAATTATACAGGATATCCCATAAATGGCGCATAATTGCCACGGTATGTTATTTCAGTAATTCAAAAAATTTAATAATGTTAACTTTTGAAGATATTAACACAAAGTTTTTTAAACTTGACAATTGCAATACCATTTAATGCAGTCAACATAGACAGTTGTTATTTAGTTACCAAGTAAAGATTTTAATGATGGCATTTACAAGGTTACCGAACCAAAAATTGGTACTAAATTTCAAAATTGTTTACTTAACAAAATACTTCAGATAAAGAATTTGAAACATAAAAATATTATTATTACACAATTTATTGTAAAAAGTGAACAATACATTCATAATTTACAATGGGCTTTCAACCAAGATCCTTCTGCCCTTAGTATTATAACTTTATATTTTAACAGCGTTATTCCTATGATATGTGGACAAATATACATAATAGTACTAATCTAAGGCATACATGATTGAATTAAGTTCAGCATAACATAAATCACTTTACAAAAGACATGTAGGGGAAGGTCGGGTAGTCCCAGACACTTAAATGAATTGGAAATGAAAATACAATAAACAAATTTTGTGTCTCTATTTTAATTTCAAAATCAAACTAGGAACTTTTTCAAACATATTAATTAAAAATTAGTAATCATAACAAAATCTTTTAACGAAATACAGTGTGTCCAAGATAAGGATGCACAGTATGGGAATCTTGGAAATGGTAAGAGATACAGGATTGGTTACATGGGATGAAAGTTGGCTATTTATAGGACCTTTTTGTTGACGTTTGCAAAATCTAGATATCTTGGATAGTTTCAGAGATATTTAAAAAAAAGTAGATTTCTTGATTTTTGTTATTATTTTTTCTTTTATTTATTTGAAGAGATATCGGAAAACTAAAACCACTTTTTGTTATTATTATCGTCTATTGGTAAACTGAAATCTGTTGTAACATTTTGCTTTATTATACATTAAACAAAATAACACAAAACTATAACGACCATCTTATAAAAACTTTTTATGAACTTCTACTACACACGCTACACACACATTTCTTCTTCTTTCTTTTTTATATTATCCTACTACTAGGTCGGTAATATAGATTTTTATGTTTTACATTATTTTTCTCAATTACCAACCTAGCAATTCTTAACACTTTTCCACTGCCACTTTTTGTTCTCTATTAAAATACACTAACAAAATTCCTGTACATTTCGGTTTCGTGTAACCATCACAACCTCATTTTTTTAAATAGGCGGAAAAACAATTGAAAATTATTTTGAATAGCTCTTGTCACGATTCTAATGATGTAAACATGATAGGGTTATTTTGGTTTTGATTTTTTTGTGTTGAATGCTGTTGACCAACTGTAATAATTGCTGTTCATCTTCAAGATTTTGGTTGAGCACATGATTCTTGACATAACCCCAGAGGAAAGAAATCTAATGGTGCTAGATCAGGTGATCATGCAGGCCAGGGTACTGCAGAAAGCATTAATTTATAGCATAAGAAACTAAAATAATCCTATCATGTTTGAATCACTAGAATTGTGACAACAAGAGCTATTCAAAACGATTTTCAATTGTTTTTCCATCTATTTAAAAAAATGAGGTTGTGATGGTTTTGTTAGCGTATTTTAATAGAGAACAAAAAGTGGTTTTAGTTTTCCGATAATTTTTCAAATAAATAAAAGAAAAAACAATAACAAAAATCGAGAAATCTACTTTTTTTTTAAATATCTCTGAAACTATTCGGGATATCTAGATTTTGCAAACGCCAACAAAAAGGTTCTATAAATAGCCAACTTTCATCCCATTTAACCGATCCTGTATCTCTTACCGTTTCCAAGATCCCCATGCTGTGCATCCTTATCTTGGACACACTGTATAATTTGTACCGTATAAGTAACTCCTAACTGAAACTCAATAATGGAGTTTTTAATGTGGCAAATTGTCATAATATTGCCAAAACTGTTGAGCTAAAACTTTGCTTCAATTGCTGCAAATGGTTGTAGTTTTCAGCTTTAATCTTCTATCAACCATTATATAGCTGTCACTGATATTCTCTTACGTGAACAAATTTCGTATTGTATGAGTCCTTCAGGCAGATAAGCAAAGCTGTGTACATTAGTTACTTCAGGATCTCCTGCTCTTATACCTGGACGTATATTTCCATAAAATCTTACTTTGGGAAAAATCACGAAAATCAGAGTGTTCCATATATTTAACTCAATAATGATATTTACTGCGAGCTTCTCTGCATACCGCAATATAATCTGTTGGCAAATATATATCTCTATTGTTGTCTGGTTTCGGTGGCACTGTGGACTGAATCCACTTCCATCTGTGAATGGCCCTTTTCAAAATATTTTTGTACGATCGTGACTTGTCTATCAATTGCTAGTTTTAAAAGTGCATTCGAAACATTTACATTTTTGTTTTGATATCCACAGCCATCGCTGTGAATAATTATTTGCTTGGTTTTGGATTCTTTTAAAAGGTAATTTTTGAGAAAGGCTACTAACTGGTTTGCAAAGATGTTTGCCTACAAACCACGCTGACTCTCATCCCAAAGGTGACAAGTTACTTCTCCATTGTATACGTTATAAATTATATAATTGTGAACACACAATTTAGTTTTATAGTATATAGCACCAACTATCAACACTGAAGCTAATTTGACAGCTTGCATATCTACAGTAAAAACTGCTATTTCTTTTGGATTTTTTTTTGCAAAGCTGTTTATCTGTATCTTTACTTAGCCTTAATGGAGTTTTGTTTGTCTAGTGTGTTTGGTATGTGAAATTCATAAGATAATAATACAACAATTTTTTTATAATTAAACAAATTAATAAAATAAAGTAATTGTGTAAAATTAATTAATTTCTTCTTTCGCCGAGTGTGATAATTTGCAGACCGAATTCTGGGGGAACGTGGAGAGTTCGAGACGCGACCAGTGCACGGTCTTCTCGCAGATTTTTTCATCCGTTGAGGTGATTTCGATTCTTGTGAATAAAAAGAAAACCCTTTACAAAGGGGTAAGTTATCTATCTTCATTTCTTGCATTCCCTGCGTCCTCAATTCTAATTGTTGTTCCTTGTCTCCAGCGTTTTTGCTAGATTCCATAAAGTATAAGTCTAGTAGTAATAATTTTACAAGAATTCTTCACAGGAGTCCCATGAAGTCCTGATAGTAATCGTAGGCTCCGTACTATAGTAGTAGTAGCAGAGTTTCCAAAGATTAAATTCGTTTCGTCTTATTGCTGGAACAGAAGAGGTTGGGCCCAGGGAGCACCTAATCTAGAAGGGCCTGGACTCCAATTTCATCGTCAATAAAAAAAATAGATTGATTCTTTTTGTGGCCTCGAATATTTCAGAAATTTTGGCTTAATTCTGTACCCAAACATTAACTTAGTTCCTATCAATTACTTAGATAAAGTAAATTTTTTTGTTATTTAATCCTTCATAGTTCATTTAGGCAATTATTAATTTTTATTATGATCCATTCCTTTAGTAATGATTATAACCAATTATAAACTTTTACTTTAATTTGATCTTAACTCGCTATAAAGTAATGCTATAGTAAGATTTTGTCAATGTTAGAAATTTTCATGAATATTTAAATTTTCAGATTTTACTTGAAGGTTTCATTTAATCTTTATTACTTAGGAATCAGCTTTCAAGATAAATTTGGTAAGAATTTCTCCACTTCAATGATTATCCAAATCTTATATTATCATTTGACTTTGAATTTTTTTAAAATTTTTTTTTAATTAAATTGATAAACACTCAGATTAATTATAAATCTGTTTTTTTCTAAATTTTATTTAATTTTAAATTTAGTAAAGTTATCAGAACTGTTTATAAATCTAAATTTTCTCTTCTTTGAACCTGTCAGTGTGTAGCATTTGAACAGATTTAGAATAACAGCTGAGTGTACTTTGAGATAGCAATTGTTTAAATTTTTATAGCTTCACCTTGGGTTTATTCATTGTATATTCAAGTTTTTTTTTATTTTATTTTTGAATTCAATTTAACCTTTTTGTAGTTAAAAATTTAAGATTTAATTAACTTCAGATTTAGTAAACTAGTTTCAATTTTTGGTTAAGATCCTATTATTAGATGTTATTAATATTAATTTTTTTTTAATTGGTTATGGCTTAATAAGCTACCCACTTCAGCTCAGCTGGCCTAGCATCAAGCGTTCCTAGTTTTTATTCAGGTTAAAAAGGTAACGTAAGCTTCTTATGTTACAAGTTAGACATAAAGATTTTAATCACCAAGTTTTAAAGCAAACTTAACAGAATTTCTGTGTTGTCAAATCTGTTTCGATGTAACTTATATCTGAATAATTTAAACTGGGAGCAAGAAAGAATTTAAAATTGTTTGTATATTACAATTAATACCATAAAGCCATTTATATTTTGAGAATATAGAAGGGCACAAGTAGCTTGCAATAGTTATTGCCATTCTGCAAGGAGAAAAATACTTTAATTACCGATAACGTGCAATAAATGACGGATATACCTAATAAAGAGTTCTGTAAGTATTTCTCATTTATTCGATTTGAATTAGAATTGAAATTCATACTATCTCATAACGTAATGTATCATTACTCACTTAATAAAATTGCTGCTAGCAAAACTAACTCTTCTCATTGAAACTCTTCGCATTGATGATCGTCCTGTTGCAATTTGTATATCATCTTCTACAGTTTCTACTAAATCGAGATCTGATAAGGGATTTCTAGGTTTCTGTGGTTTTAAAATCTACAAATACAAATAATTTACTAAGCAGTATAGATTACAATTAACAAATTACTTACAGAAGACCTATTCTTTCCTGTTTCCATATTTATTTCACAATAATTAACAATTTAAAAACAGTTTTATTAAAAAACACTACACATAACTAATAATAAACGCTCACAGACAAACGCTTTTTGAATCATTTCAAACTCTTGTAACCGTCAAGTATGTCAAATTTGTGTTTATTGTTATTTCAGAGAGCAGAGTCGACAACGTTATAAAAGCACAGTCACTAATGCCTTTACACCTCATTTAATTATTCTACCGCATAAATGCTGTAACGACAATGAGTAAATTTGTTACAAATTGCAATTTGAAAAAATTAAATTTACAATATAGAAGTTGTACTTTAAATAAAATGCTTTGGTAGATATAATTTTAAATTGTTTTATTAGACGGTTGCCAGCATTGTAGTTGTTTCCATGTGAAGCTAGTAAAAAACAATTTAAAAAAGTTTGTGTTTGTAACCTCAATTATCATGTTAGAAATTTCAAATTAATAATAAAGATTCTTTATCCATGTAAATAAAAATGAATATTTTTTTAATATATAGAATAAACAGTAATAACAAATACGTTCTGTAATTAATTAACCTTGTCATAAGGAAAATACAATGCAATAAATATTACAATTAGATGATGTTTACACAATAATGAAATCATCAAAAGAATGGTTTTTTTTCAGGAAAGATACAATTGGAACTTCTTTATTTCAATGGGTTTTAAAGTCTTTAAGAATTAATAAGTAATTTAATTAATCCAAGCTTTCGTTTATATCATAAGGTCGTTATTTTCAACACTAGATCAAATCAAGAAATGAGATTTTTCAACAAGATAACTTCAATATATGGTTATAATATTATTATTAATAAGAAATAATTTTATAACAGATCCTTGAAAAAGTTTAAAACAATAAACGAAAGCTTGAATTAATTAAATTACTTATTAATTCTTAAAAAACCCATTAAAATAAAGAAGATTAAATATCATAAGGTCGTTATTTTCAACACTATATCAGATAAAATTTGAAGTTATTTACCTTGCTTAATAAGAAACTAATTAGATTACAAGCGTTCATGCCAAATTTAATGTTTTAATTTAATTTAATTTTTTCAGGAAAGATACAATTTGCAGTTATTTACCTTGCTTAATAAGAAAGTAATTAGATTACAAGTGTTTATGTCAAATTTAATGTGCAAGCTACAAATAAATGAAAACTACTCATGTTAGTTTTGATAACAGTTTAGATTGTATACATACCTTTTTTATATTTTTTTGCGACTTACAAATTTCTGATTTTAAAAAAAATATACAAGAACAAACACTAAAAACTGAAGACCTTTAAGACTTTCTGATTGTGATTTATTATCATTTATGTATTTTCAGGATTGGCTGGAAGTTTTGCGGGGTCCAGGGCAGAGCCCTTAAAATACAGAAAAGAAGAAACATGCTGCTTTTTCAGAGATAGCATAATTCGTTTATTCTAAATATTTAGAAGAAATTAGAAATTTTATTTATTCTGAACTATTAATACAAAGAATTAATTCTTTTTGCCTCAAGGTGTGGGGCCCCGGGAGTTGACCCACAAACCTGGCTCTTCAGCTGGCCCTGTGTATTTTAATTTTAACAATGTTTACAGTTGAATTCTTGATGTATAAGATTAAAATGTGTAATTTTCTTATGGCTAGTTTACGAGTATGAGAGCTGTAGGTATTTATTTGTAAGATTGCAGAATAAGTTTACATAATCAACCACATTAGGTTTAGGTATGTATATCCAGTGTTGCATTGGAGAGTATACATATACGCTATATGCTTATAAAAAAAAGTGTAATCCGACATTGTATAGGTATAGAATTTCTAAAATCATCAGACATTGTATGAAATAAATCATATTGTATGCATTTCCTAGGTATTATATAGCAGAGCTGGGTAAGTATATCACAAATGTACTTAAGTACAAAGTACATTTTTGTGTACTTGTACGTAAGTACTTTAAAAAAGAAAAGTATTTAAATACAAAAGTACTTAAATACAGATAAAATGTACTTATTTCCTAACTTATAAGTACTTTTCTAAGTATTTTTTAAATTTATTTTCGCTTTGTTACGTAAGCAGTATAAAAATTATAATAAAAAAAAACATGATGAATGTCTTTATCCTAGCCGCAATATAAATTTTTAGTTAGTTTATATTAACTTTGGTTTTATCTTCATAATGAAAAATAAAATATAAAAAACTTTTCCCAATGTAAAATTCAATTTAAAAAACAAAAGAAACGGAACTAGGCTCATAAGCATATACTTACATAAGGAATTTTCCTAAACCTAGGGATAAAACATCACCATCAGATTGCAGTCTTCACAAACACCAAAAGCTGTATCAAACACAGAATAAAAGAATAGAATAAATGCGACTTGTGATACATCTGAGAAGGGTGTAATAGAAAAATTTACATTTTATGCTCAAAGTAGTACTTATATAGATTGAGAAAGTACCTATATTTGGAAAAGTACTTAGATTTAGAAAAGTACTTGTACTTGGAAAAGTACCTGTACTTGGAAAAGTACCTGTACTTGGAAAAGTACCTGTACTTGCAGTTGTACTTATACTTGAATATACTGCATCAGATGTATTTAAGTATCAAGTACAAGTACTAATCAAACTTTGGATTTATATGTACAAGTATAAAGTACATTACCGATAGAATGTACTTAAGTACAAGTACAAAAGAAGGATTTATTTATGGGTTTTCAAGTACATTTGTGATGTACTTACCCAGCTCTGTTATAAAGAATGCCAATTTAATAACTGGCAATGTATAAAATATATTTATACTTATATAATTTTCGTTAAACAAAAGAATATCGTTGAAGCGAGGGTGAGTTTATATGACCACAGCAGGTATGCGCCCAACGATGGCATCAGCTGATGGCATCTCTGAAATCAAAACAATTAAAATTTTAAAAAGGAAGCCTTCTATCCAAGTGTATGGTTGTTAAGGTTACAAAAATATAAACTTCCTGCTGTCAGCCGTAAACTATAGAAAAGTAAAGTACAGTGAGATTGCAAATGATTGAGGATAGTTTGAATTTGGCGCTATGTCTAGATTATTTTCATGTTGCAATTTGTATTGTTTATAAGGTACATGGGTACAATAACAAACAGTAAACGAGTAGTGCCAACATGAAAATAATACAAACGTGCTGCCAAATTCAAACCATTCTCAATCATTTGCAATCTCACTGTATATGAATGTATGTCAGCCATAAATTGTAAAGTAACAAATGAATAAATGTCATTTTAAAAGAGCACAACTGGCATAAAAAGCTTTTCTGAACAAATCTTGCCTGAGAATATTTTAAAATATATTGAAGGGTTTGAACACGTAGCCTGCAAAATATTTACAGGCAGAAAGGTTGAAAGTCCTGTTTACATCCTTATGCCGCTAACAAAACAGAAACGTTTGTTCTTCATTCTTTATGCTGCTAAGAACTAAGGGACTTGCGCCTTTTCAATCTTGTGTAGTTTTTTTATTATTGAATCTAGAACTTCAGCCTTTCTACCATAAACAAGAAAGAGTAGTTTAAGTCCAAAACTGATTTAAACCGTATTTCTGAAGAAAGTAGGCTTCAACCCAACTGCTTCTCACATATAGTTTGTTCTCGTAACCAGAACCTTGTTCAGTACAGTTCAGTATGGCATCATATTTCTCATCGTGTAGACATTGTTTAAGTACCCTATTCACGAATTTCGCTTATGAAAGATAGATTCTACGCAGATTTAAAGAGTAAAAGAAATCTACATGCAAAGAATTGTATTTATATTGACGATGAGCAGTATAGAGTGTTAATTAATGATGTTAATAATACGAAATCGACCTCAGAAAATGTTCCGAGGGATTATTGCTTATTGAAATGTTATAATATTATCACAATTGATCGGAAAACCAAACTTATATTTTCTGTTAAAAAATCTGGGAGCAACATATACTTTACTACGTTTCTTATAGTGAACTATTTGATGTTAGTATACATCAAGCTCATATTACTGTCGGCGGGGGAAAAGACCACATGATTAAAGAACTGTCAAATCGATATTAAAAACGTAACTCGATATGATATAGAGCTATACATCCACCTTTGTAAACCGTGTCAACAAAAACAGAAAGATGTTAAAAAAGGTATTGTTGTAAAGCCTATAATTTCTTCGGAGTTTGATTCCCGTTGTCAAGTGGACTTGATCGACTTTCAGTCTCACCCCGATGGTGAATACAAGTTTATACTGGTTTACCAGGACTACATTACTAAATTCGTTGTATTACGAGGACTTAAATCGAAACGGGCAGAAGAAGTAGCTTACGTTTTATTAGATATTTTTACCCTATTTGGCGCCCCTGCTATACTCCAATCAGATAATGGCAGGGAATTTGCAAATCAGATTATTTATAATTTAAAGCAGACTGGCTTTCATTGACTATTGTGCATGGCAAGCCGAGGCACTCTCAGAACCAAGGTAGTGTTGAGAGGGCGAAAGATATCGAAAACCTTTTCACTACATGACTGCAAAATAATACTACTGGATACTGGAATGAAGGTTTAAAATTTGTACAGCTCATGAAAAACAAATACCTTACGAGGCTCTTTTTGGATGTAAGATAAAAGTAGGTATTACATTACCAAATGAAGTTGCGCAAAATCTTGAGAGTGAAGAAGATTTGGAAAGAAAGAATGTTAAAACATAGTCACAAGAATTTACATCGATATCTGTTGGTACAACTGTAAGTTGATAGGGGACGTGGCGATTCTCGAAGTATTCTAGCTATTGTCATAAATAAAACATAGGATGGACTATACCAGCTCGGTACTAAGCAAGGAGTTGTTAAATCGCTCTATTCTATATCCCGGTTTACAGTTTGTCAGAAATGATTTTTAGACATGTTCCTGATAATGAAATTACCTTACGTTCGATTGCAACTTTACAATCTACTGGAACGGGTCAAGGATTCTACAGAATACCTAGGTTTTCTATAGAATGCCTGAATTATATACTTTGTCGCAAATACAAGCTCAAAAAAGACGCAGATATACAGATGTATACTTGAAACTTCTAGGAAAGAATTATTTTGAACAAGAGATTAAGCCCATTATAGTTACCTAAACTTTATACTTCTGACAAGACTATTTATGCGACGATGTTGTTATGCCTCTTGCTACGGGCTACAACTCTCTTAACACAGAAAATGCATGTACCTAAGACATAATTTAGCAATACAACACTGTGTATACCTAATTACTTACCACATAGGTATTTCTTAGTTTCTGGTATGTACTTCTCACTAAAGAACTAATTGAAGAGGAACATAATATAAAGTTCTTATTTTTGTAATAGTACAGATCTCTAAGCTTTTATTACTACAAATAGATTAATTTCATAACCAATAGTAAGTACAACAAATTTCTTAAAATTAATACTTAATTTCCAAAGATTTGGTTAAATTTATGATATAAGCTTCAAACAAATGCATGTCATAATAAAATACAGAGTATTAAAGACGAACTAAATAAAAACAAGATCCTTTTCAATGAACAGAAAATGCGTCGCAGTTGTTTCGACACTTATGAATACACTAATTGAAAAACAACTGATAAATCTAAACTTGTACAATAACAGTTTGTATCAATTATTTTTTGTCATACACTACAACAACTTGATCTGAATATATTGCACCATGATCTACTTCAACTTGTCGTTGCAGTCTTGGTGGAAGCTCTTGATAAATAGCAGCTGGCACATTATCTAAAAGATGGAAACGAATAAAAGAATTTTATAAGCTTTAGTAAACGACATAAATGCCTACCATTACATCTGTAGACCAAATCAGACCAAATAATCATTTCTTGTGAGAAACAAAACACTCCTAGTTTTCCGCCTTGTAATGTTTTATCGAATACATTTCCTGAATCAGCAACTAGATGTTCTCCTTCATATATTCTCAGTCTAATTAAACCAATTTTAGGTCTGTGAATTAATATCCATCTATAGGATGTTTTCTCTCTCCAACCTACATTTCTAGGATCTTTCCAAAGAAGTTTTACTTGATTTTTGGTGTCACCAGTATGCCATAAGGAATTTCTCAATAATTGTCCAGGACCAGTTGCAGAATCCACTAACTTCAATTGAATGCCAGGTTCTGCAACTGCACGGAAAGGTGTAGGTTGCCAATAAGTTTGTGTGTTCTTTTTCCACATGACTGTATAAAACCTTTTGTTGCTTTGATAACTATAACAAAATTATTTTAAACTAAAGTATATATATATAAAGATGAAAGCTAAGGCAATTTTAATCACCTGAAAATAAACCCTACATAGTCATCATCTGTATCTGTATCAACAAAGAATGTTCCTTCAAAATCAACTCCTGCAAAGACGTGATGACCAACAGCTAAACCAGGATCACTGTTCATTGTTTGTACAATTTCGGCACCTTTGTTGTAAATAACCCAATTGGGATCAATTTGAGAGTCTCCTTCTGGATCAAGTACAACAGTTTGATATTTACTGAAATCCGTTGCATATATCAAAGAGTTATTTGGACAGTTATCATTTATATTAGGTATCTTGTCAGCATCAAAATCATCTTCACATATATCTCCAATGTGATTTCCTGAAAATCACATTATATAAATTACAATTTTTTATTCTAAATAAAAATATAAAAAAAATTACGATTGTAGTCCTCTTGTCCAGGATTAGGTACAAACACACAATTATCAAGATCATTTCTGATACCATCACCATCTATATCTGAGTCACAAGCATCACCTAATCCGTCTTTATCTGTATCTCTTTGATCACTATTAGGTACTGTAGGGCAATTGTCAACGTCGTCATTTATACCATCCCTGTAATTATAAACATTAAAAAGATATAATATATGAATCTTAACAAAAATGCACATACCCATCTTTATCTTTATCATTATCACAAGCATCTCCAACTAAATCACTATCGCTGTCATATTGTTCAGGGTTATAGGCCTTAGGACAGTTATCGCATACATCTCCAATACCATCTCTGTCTGAATCTTTTTGATTTGGGTTGACAACTTTTGGACAATTATCCTGGCGATTAGGTATACCATCATTGTCCATATCATCATCACATGCATCTCCTAATCCATCTTTATCAATATCTGATTGATCAAAGTTGGGAACAGTTGGACAATTATCACAAGCATCTCCTTGTCTGTCTGGTCCACCAACATCAGTATCAGCTTGATCTGGATTTGCTACTAGTGGACAGTTATCCTATAATTTCATATATAGATTAAAAAGTATGTAAAAGCATGACAACAGATGTAACTAACAGGATCATTTGGCACTCTGTCATTATCAGCATCAGGATCACAAGCATCTCCTAGACCATCGCCATCAGCATCTTCTTGTCCAGAGTTGGGTTTGTCAGGGCAATTATCCTGTAGTAAAAATTATGTTTTAAAATTGTAATTTTTAGTCAGTGTTAATTTGTTAGGTATGAAAATAGTTTGTCATTTTTCTAATGTAGTTTCGAAAGTTTATTATCTAACTGCTCTAACTAATTGTGTTCATGAACTGAAAGTATATGAAGTGAATGATTACTGTTTTGATGTATCAGTAGGTAGTTTTATATGCAACCAAAATATATAAACAATAAAAGATTTTTAAAATTTTAAAGTATGCTTAGTTAATGGTTGATCTGTGGTGATGTAAAGGAGGTTAAAAAAGGTAGAAAGAAATGTCCACGCACCCTTATTGTTAACGCAGTTATTTGTTAATAAGCAAGTTATAAATATACGTACCTTTAAAACTACATTCATGCATATACACGTACACACATGCACTAATCACTTCTTGATTATACATACAATGTTTCCAGATATGATCATTATGGAAACATTTTCATTTAGTTTTTGCTTAAAGTATGAAATTAAAAGACTTCTTCATAGAATCACTAAATGCTGAGTTAAAACAATATATTTAAGTTTTGAAGAACAAGCACAGCGTATGCATTATATGAATAAATTAGGATGAATGGAAAAGATTATTTGTACTGAAAGAATATTGAAGTTGATGTAGGCATGTTAAATTTTAAAGATAAAGAATGTGCAATGCAGAGAGATAGATTTGATAACAGATATAAATTCTTTTCGAGCAATGGTAGTATTAATTTCAGTAAAAGGTTACAACTGGAGTAATATTCTAGACGTTTATGGATGTAAACTGGACGTTCACTAGACGTTCTATTTTACTTCATGTTCTGTCCGAATATTTCTGGACGTAAGTTGTACATCAATTTGACGTCCGTTTTTGAATATCGTCCGATGAACGCTAGTGAACATCCTATTTTGGTTCATGCTGCATCCGAATATTTTTGGATGGATTTTTTCACTGGATGTCTATTGGATAGCCATGTGCAAATACTTCCAAATTACGTCCAGTAACGGACGTCCATTGAATGTCCAAAGTTGTGATAAATGTAGGTACGTTCTATGAACCAGCCAAAAATTGGACGACCACAGGACGTCTGTCCGTCGAAATTTGAACGTCCGATGGGGCAGTATAATAACAAATTTGTTATTAGTTTATTATTATTTTGTTATTTACATTAGTTATAATAATACAAATTATTAATTTTCATGTGATCAATACACAGCTAATTGTTAAATTGTTATGTAAGCTAACTGTAGTATACCGTTAAGGGCAGGTACCCCAAGCGGCAGGGAGTCCGTGTCAGCAAGAGATACAGAGGATACCTGCTCATTCGGGTACAGCCAATACTATAAGCTAGTTCACTATTTATGCGAGTGTAGTTATAATATTAAACGAATAAATAAACCTTGACCTTAGCAAGTGGTGTTTATTCAAAGTAGAAATATATAACACTAACTGTAAGTTTTGTTTTTGTAACAAGTTCATTTGTATTGTGTGCGTAAATTTATAATACAAACTGGGTTAGCATTCGACCCGGTTGTTGCTCATATTTGTAGATTGTATTTTCCGCCCTTATAACGTCCCAAGGGCTGTAATAAATCATTACGGCCCTGTTCCAAACAAAAATAAATTTAGTTTACGGGCGAAAAAATGTTGTACGTCCCACGGGAGTAAGTAATATTACAGTCTCGACGTGATTACACTCTCGGCTTCGTTTCGAGCGCAATATTCACGTCTCGACTGTAACAAATTACTTTACTCCCTTGGTACCATCATACTCTTCTAGTAATTTGTGTTTAAACCACTAAAGTGTTAAAAAAAAACAAGAATTGACGAAAACGAAACGAAGAACTATACCTAATACAAAGCCAACCCACATAGCACCAGGTGTCCACTAGACATTTATTTTTGATACAAAATTCTTCCACACACCTATGGACGTAAAAACGTTCAAATAGACACGTTCAATGGATGTACGATAACAAATAACTAGCTATTGGACGTTCACTCTTAGTAAACACAAGTGTTAGTTTTAGGTGATCTTGAATAAATAATGAGTCACTAGTTTACTAAGAATCAGTTCACCGTAACTAATATATCTAAAAATTAACACCATCTTAATGCACTTCTATCCTAAAATCGCATCAAAAGCAATACAAAGCAATGTAAAGCGTTAAAGCGTTGCAGTAGAGGCAAGTTAGTTAAAGCATTATTTGCAGAATTAATAAACGTTGCGGATATTAAACTATCATTCGTTGTCTTAGAAAATTGAAATGGAAAGGTATGTAAATAGTTGAGATATTAAAATAGAAAATTGTAACAATATTAAAACGAAAGAAGGAAAATGAAAATATCCCTGTTGCTGTACTACCATAATGTTATACTTATAAGATTTATGGTGCAATAGCATAACCGTACGTAAGGTCTATGCAGAGTCAAAGGTAATATCGTGCTTAAAGCAAAATTATATTCTATATCCAATCAGATGTAGAATTAGATTTATTTTGTATGTAATTACATACAGAAATAATTGGTTCGAAATGCCTAAAATTGCTTTTCCTTCTTTCTTTTTTTTTCTTCTTTCTTTGCCTATTAATTCATTCATAACAACCATGTAGAATTTTATGAAACTTTCTTCATGCATGTTATTCCACAACTGACTTAATTAACGTTTTCATTTAGACTACAATGTATCTAATTACATAGTAGAAAATCTGAAGTGATTTTGATCAACTGTAATATGATATTAAATCCTTGCGTTACGTGAAAATATTCTGTAGGTTTACTATTTCTCTAATCCAGTTTTTGCTTGTTTTCTTGTTATTAACTCACTCTGAATACTATAACATCTGATGAAACAGAATATTTCAGAAGTGTAAAATAAATGTTTCTGCGATGTTTGCCACATTATCTGACTCTGATAATAATGAATAACATAAACTACCGTTTTTCTACATTTCTGAGACAGAGGACTAAAATGTTTTCCATATACGATAAATTTATATCGTTCTTAATTAAAAATAAGTCATTTAAGTCACACTAAGTTTAATATAAAAGGTATTGATATAAAAAACAAATTTTTAAAAATGATCATCTTTTATAAGAATTTGGAAAAATGAAGGATAAACGAGTTCTGCCTTAACAAATAAGAATGGTCCGTTACCTATCAGAAAAACGATCATTTTAAGGATAATTTATTCTGAACTAAAGTATCTACATCTTTATGAACAACACTTTTATAACAATTAATGACAGTGTGTTAATTTAAAAATAAAAGAAAAATATTAAATTCATACTATTAATTGCTAAATGTTAGATTAACTTTACGTGTGGCGTTTCAAAACGTGCATAATATTTTTGCAATTTACATTTACATTACGCTATATGTAGGTAAATGTAGTTTTAAAGGTTGTGCTTATTTGTTCCTAATTTATTCTTCCTGTTATTTTTAAGTTTATGAAGTTTTGCTCTTTTTACACGCCATTGTCTTTGTGTTTGAGAATGATGAACTTTCGTTTGAGAAAATTGTTGAGAATTTACCTTTCTGCATCTTGGATCGTGACATCTTAAGTCATAATCTGGCCATCCGTCAATATCCGTATCAGGACCGCACACGACACCATCACCGGCAAAACCTACTTTGCACTTACAACGGAAATTACCATAACCGACATGGTAACATTCTGCGTTTCTGTCGCAACGAGTTCTTCCATCAGGACACAGGCCTTCTTGACTGCGACATCCTATAGTTTGATTTCCAACATATCCGGAATCACAACGACATGTATACGATCCCTTTTATTTACAAAGCAAAAACGAAAACATTTTAATATCAAGAACATAAAAGTCAATCAACAATAAATAAAGTTACCTCGGTGTTTATACAGTGAGAATGAGGACCGCATCCACCATACCCTTCAGCGCATTCGTCGATGTCATGACACTGTTGTTTCTTATAGCGTGCATCTTCTATTCCAACGCCTTGTACACTTGAACCAGTATATCCTGATGGACATTGACCACATCGGTATCCAGGATTTAGATTTATACATTCAACATCAGGGTGGCAAGGTTGTTCCAGATCACACTAGAAAATAGTGTTTCTATACTAAACAATTGCAAATGCAGCTATTAAACTATAATTTGAGGTCAGTCAGAATTATTGAATATAAAACAAACGTTATGGAGAAACGCAGGACTGCTACTGCTTACAGTCAAAGCATGTCTCTATGTGAATAACAAATTACTATTGCAATAACTATTATACTCGTATTAAACGATATTATAGACTTACCTCATCTATATCACGACAGTTGGTACCGTTACCAGTAAATCCAGCTGGACATCCTGAACACTGATAGAATGGATACACGTCCATTGGGATGCATTGTACACCTACAATTTTGTTTTATTATTTTAATGATAATTCTCGTGGGCTTGCTAGTTTTATGATATCAAAACGTTATCTAGACCTACAATGCTTACAATCTTCTTGTATACATTAAATGTCTCTTTCAAAAGATATAAAATAGCATAAAATGTGATTTTAATGAAAGATTGAAGAATATTTTAATAGTAAATAAAAACAAATTCTTGAGTAAGATTATAACGTTAATTATTCAGATTCATTGACAGGCAGCAAAGTGATGCTCTTAGGTATGATAACAACTTAAAACAAAAATAGATTAGTGATATGGAAAAGTGAAAGATGTCTAGTTTAGCAAAAAAAATACTTATTTAAAAAGACAATTCATATTAAATGCCAAGACGTAACAGAGGCAGAAAAAGAAGACAAAAACAAGAAGAAAAAAGAAAAAGAAGAATAAGAAGAAAAAAAAGAGAAAGAAAAAGGAAAAGAAGAGCAAGAAAAAGGGGAAGAAAAAGGGAAGTTTTACTGGTACAGAATGAAGACGAACAAGAAAATGAAAACATTTCAGAAGAGAAAATAAAGGTATTACCCAACAAAAAAGATATAGAAAAGCAAAGGAAAGGAATTTGATAGCACTGGAGTGCTTGATAATGGATGCTAATCAGTAACAACCAACTGGCTAAGACCTAAAGTTAAGAAGAATGAAGTACTAATTTTAAATAGAAAACTGAATATAAATTAAATTTGCAACCCGTCCTGGAAACAATTCCCGTTTTGCACCACTCTTTAGCTTTACCCGTTAGAATACATAATGTTAATACGCTGGATGATATTTTACAGCATATCCATATAGATGTAGTTCTACTTGTTAGTTTATTAGCTACATAAGTCCACTAGAATATTTTTGTTTATTTTGTAACTTTGAAACTTCTGGATTTTTATTTGAAGTATAACATTTTAAACTCAGTTCTTGGTGTATTATCTTGAATCTTCAGCAGTGACTCACTGTATAATTTGATCTTGTCTATACTAAAGGCTACTGTATCATTTCTCCTTATAACTAATGCAACGGTGAATAGGTCTAATGATATCAGAACTTACGGTAATATAAATGATTGAACAAGGAACCAAACTGATCCATAACATCCCTAATGCTAATGAGAATTCTGTACAAATCTTAGTTATAACATCACTGCATATTAATCTTACGTTCTAAATCCAAAAATGGGAGACAATTAGGTTAAAAATAACAAAAACGTCATAACAATGTATATATTTACAATTATTAAAAATACAATAGCAATAATCTATGCATTAACATCATGCAATGTGTTACAACAAAAAGTTAATAAATTATAAAAATTGAGGCTGTGTTGTAAAAAAGATGTTTAACAACGCCCATAGCACCCTGCAATGCAAACAATTATTAAAAAGCAGTTTACATTTTAGTAAGGTTAATGGTAATAATGTTACATGAATGTTTTTAAGCGCCAAGCATTACAATTAGTTTGTACAATATTGTAAGACTATATACATTGTAATACACATAAATTGATCTTTTACATGTGTAATTTACAATTGCTCAAGGCCTTTTGATTTCTCCTAGCAAAGTAAAATTGAACCAGCAAACATTTTCTGTATTGGTAGCTTTTTTCATAATAATTATTATTACAAATAAAATTAGTATTAGAACATCAAAAATACAACTGCAAATTATAAAACAAATATCAATTAATTTAATTCTGACTGAAGATACGGCATGAGAACCTTTATGATCTGTAATCTTTTACATTACTTACCAGGATGGCAAGGATTATATTCGCATCCGCTGCGTTTTACACACTGTTCCCCATTTCCTTCATATCCAGAGGGACAAGAACCGCATTCGTAACCATTTTCTGTATCTCTGCATGGTACCCCTGGGTAACAAGGCCGATCTCTACATGTTCTGACTCGCTGGCAATCATAACCGTTCCCTATATGTCCATAAGGACAAGGTCCACATTTTGGTCCTGATACTGTATCTTGGCATTGTACTCCTGGATAGCAATTAGGTGGATGAGTAGCACAAGAAGGTGATCGAACTATTTCTTGTTTTTGGCAAATATCACAGCTTTCTAAAATCTGACGCAATCTGTCAATTACGTTGTGTTGCTCTCGTACTGTATGTGTCAGTGTGTTTACAGCTTTTATAAGAGCGTTTAAAGCATCTAATATACTATCTGAAAAAAAAACACAAATAGATAAATGATAAATTAATGATAAATAGATGTACTTACTTGTGCTAAGATCCGCGACACTGGGAATATCACCTCTGTAAGGGTAATCTTCAGATTGGATTGCTTGAACATTTGGGTCATTTTCTAAACTGTTGTCATCAAGAACATCGTCGAAACTTGGATTAAGATTTGGTTCTGTAGGTAAAGATGATGTTGGGCAATTGCTTCTACTTAAAACTTTTCTTAGGCTTTGTTTACCATAAACTTCCATTGTATATTTTCTTTCCCTAAACTACAAAAAAAGAATTTTTAATGCTCATCACCCCAATCTCAAATAAAAAAATTAAAAGGCGTGTATGATCACAAACATTTGATTCTATAATACAAAATAACTTGACCTGCATTATCATATCGACCAAAATGAGAAGCAAAAAAAGAAAAAATCTTGCAACAAATATCTAGTTAGAATCTTCAAATTTTATTTTGATCTAATACCTTTTGGTTAAAGAAACTACTAATAATGTTGATAATATTCAGATAATTGTTCATGTATTATCGTCGGTTTTAGAAGTGCATGGTTTTTACAAATCATTTGCAACACTCGTTGATATACCATCAAAAGCTATTAAGTTTTCCACAAACACTAAACGTATCATTTGATTAGGTCTCAGAATGCTAAAATTGATGCCTTTCTAGTTTAAAGTTACTGATTTCAAACAAAGAAACGACGAAGATTAATACACATTCTCTTTTCTAACTTATACAGCCCGAGATTCGTCAAATCAAGTTTCTCCGCTTGTAATCAATATCAAACATTCAAAATGATCACTTTTAAATTGAAGTCAAAGATCGCAGTGCTGAATGACATACAACTAAGGTAATCACTTATTCAGAACTGAATATAAATCTTTAAGCAATAGAATCCTGGAGAAAAAGAAGGATAAAGGCTTTCATAATACTGTAAGTATTTTTTGTTGCATGAATAATTGACGTCTGGTATTACTAAAAGATAAGTAAGAAATTCCAAACAAGACTAAGTGCCGAAAAGTTGTTAACGTCTTAAGAGCAGTTCTTTTCCAGATCTTCATAAAGCTATAGACCAGCCAGAAACAACATTATAATTTAATTAGTTAGTTTAAAAATCCGTCTTTGTAAGTAAAATTATCTTCTCATGACTGTTATGACAGAAATATAAGAACAAGGAGTCATATGAGAATCTTGAGGGGCTGAATTTTAAGAATTGGGTATTCTTCAAGAATTAATCTTTTGGGTTTTGCTCAAATTATAAAAGGCCTAATGTGTCACTTTAAAAGAATATCTAGAGAAAAAGGTTAATTTTTTATCAAGATCTGACACTTAGTGCCTGAAAGCTCCCACAAAATTCTTGTTCGGTTGACTTTGTTTTAATACTAACCTCTTTGAGTAATAACATATTCTCAAGTTGATGATATAGTCAAGTGTGTGGTTAAGAATGTCCTTTTCTCCTCAACAATTAAAAATGTCGTTCTTGAGAAAAGCCTTTTACGTATATCTGTACCGAGTAGAAAATTTGTTTAGTTAGGGTTCAAGAAAAAGAATCTTGAAAAACAAAAGCATTTTAGGTAGTTGAAAAAAGAATTGGAGATGACAAAACGATGTGTAGCAATCTCCCATTAATTCTTTCAATATTTTACATCCAACTTTACTTCATCACATGTTTACAATTCTCCCGTTAACTCTTCAGCACCTATGCAAAGTTGTGACCAGTACTGAATAAAAGTACTGGAAATAACCACTATCCAGTATCAAACAATTAATATTTTACTTGCAGTATAAAGTACCAGTACTTTTCAGTAGTACTTGAAATATTCAGTAAAGTACTGGAAATCAAAACTTTTAATATCAGTATCAACTAAATACTTTTTAAATTACTTTTAGTATTAGTGACTAAATATTTAAGAGTACGTTTAAGAATTGGCAGTAGTTTCAAGTAGATTTGGCAAAGGCCATATGCTTTTAAAGGCGACAACATATGACCTGACTGTCTATGAAACTCGCAACACTCCCACATACGAAGTAGGAACAAAAAATCAATTGTTGACCTAACACTCGCTTCCCCAGCAATGCTGAACTTGATCAACAGCTGTTGTGTAGAAGAGGACAAGACAATGAGTGATCATAGATATATTGCTGTAAGGATAAATGCAAGTAGGTGTAGGACCCATACACCAATATCAAAAAGGTAGAGCTATTACGAAAAATATGAAGAAAAAGTAACAGCGAAAATACTCAACAGATTGGCTACAAACACGCCAACAAACCACGTAGAACTAATTAGCTACACTAAGAAGATATGCGAAAACACATTACAAAAGAATAAACTAAGAAAACAAAAACCTGCCTATTGGTGGAATAAGACGATTGCGAAAGCAAGGAAAATATGTATTGCAAAGAGGTGCGAGCTGACTTGGAAAAGAAGGAGACAAGGCCAACAAGAGGAAAAATATAACAAGCAGCAAAAACAAGACCAATACCGATCTGCTAGAAAAAAACTAAAAATAGAGACTGAGCGATCGAGAGAAAATCACTGCAAGCGCATTTGCCGTGAAATCGACTCAGATCTGTGGGGTATGGGATACAAAATAGCGATCAGACATCTAAAGACTAAGCTGCAGGGCAAGATCCCACCGCCCAAAATGACGGCAGTATGCAATAAGTTATTCCTAAAGCATGAAGATGCTACATGGAATCGGCAAGGGAACATGGAAATGGTAGGAATCGCAACGGAAGAAGTTGAAGAAGTGGGGACAAAATAAGAAGCAAAAAGGCTGGGGAGGTCATCAAACTAATCGCCAAGGAAAAACCCCAACTACTAAGGAACGTGCTAAACAAATTGCTGGAAAGAGGCTCTTTCTATGTAGAATGGAAAGCTCATATTAATTCCAAAAAATAATAATACAGGACGAAGAACAGACATATAGGCTACTATGTCTACTGAACGTGACAGAAAAACTGTATGAACATAGAATTAAAGCAAGGCTAGAAAAAGAACTAGAGCAGAAGGGAGACCTTTCAAACAGACAATTTGGATTTCGAAAAGGAAAATTAACAATAGACGCAAGAAGAGAAGTGTTCAATACAGCCATCACAGCTAAGACAGGAACCAGACACCCAAGAAATCTCTGTGTGCTGGTCACTGTAGACGTCAGAAATGCTTTTAACTCTGCCAAGTGGGAGAGAATTATTGCAGAACTCGAAAGGCTCGAGATTTTCCAATACTTAATAAATTCAGTAAAAAGCTATCTATATAATCTTTGAAGACTGTGAGGGCAAAAGAGAGGACCGACAAATAAACAGTGGAGTCCCACATGGATCAGTACTGGGGCCACTTGTCTGGAACATCTTATATGATAGCGTCTTAAAAACTCCAGTACCAGAAGGAGTGTCGCTATATGCCTTCGCGGACGACCTGGTGGTAATAGTGACCGTCAAGAAAGCGAACGAATTACAAACAAAAACAAATGGTACGCTAGAGGCAGTAAACAGATGGACGAACAACAACAAATTAGAAGTGGCCCCAGAAAAAACGGAGGTAGTGAGTACTCTTCAGTGGAAGACGGGTGGTTGCACCAATTAGCATAAACATAAGGGATAAAAGCATTAAGAGAAAAATTAAATATCTAGGCGTGATGCTAGATAAAAACCTCAGCATGTACGACAAACCACCATCAAAGCATAGTAAGTAAATTCTTGCCTCAGTGGCACACTCCAGAATGCTATGTGCAGCACCGGTGTAGCCCAACGGAATTCAAATAGCCAAAAACTGCAGCATGCTACAGAAAGTACAAAGAAAGCTAGCCACAAAAGTGAGTGGAGCGTATCGCATTGTATCAAGAGAATCCCTTCTAGCAATTGCAAGACTAATACTAATCCAATTACTGGTCAAAAAGCAGAAAGAACTGCACAGCTAGACCTAAACAACAGAAACAGAAAAGAAGCCCGAACGCTGACGATGACAAAATGGCAACTGAAATGGGAGCAAAACAAAAATAAAGAAAAATGAACTAAAAAATTAATTCCCAACATTGAAAGGTGGGTGAATCGGAAACATGACGAAATAGAGTTCTATGTAACCCAAGTACTAACAGGCCATGGCAGTTTTAATGTTTATCTGAACGCCATAAAAAGGTTGAAACAGACGAATGCAAATTCTGCAAACATAGCCCAGATGATGTAGACCATGCTATCTACGAATGCAACAAAAGGCCGAGAACTCAGTCAAATCCAAACAGACATTGAAGAACAGCTAATACCAGAAAACACCACCGGGAAAATGCTAGAAAGCAAAAACAAATGAGACCTAATATCCGGATTTCTGAAAGATGTTATGGCGACACGAATGAAGATGGAACGAGAAGCGGAAGAAATAGAAGAAATGGAAATGTAGATACCCCATAACAGTAACACGCCACAGATGCACAGATGCAACACCAGTGGGTCTTCCTGTGCACCAATGCACTTGGCAAGGGAGGAGGTTTCAGTCCTTAGGGTACTGAGACACATTCTCAGTACGACGTACGGGCGCTGCGGTATCCACGAGGATTTCCCCCTTCCCTCGAAAAAAAGGTAGTTTTAAGTAGATTTTTGTCCATAATTTGTGAACAGTAAAATAGTTTGTTTTGCTGTCTGCGGTGAAGCTGTAGCTTAAATCAAAAAGAATAATTCTGCTTATATACTTACGCTTTGGGTTTTAGCAAAAATGATTTTAATGTATATTACGATGGCATCGAAAACGACAAAAGTTTGCTGTGATTAAGTGCGCAGCATTTAGGGACTAGAGATAGGAGCGCTGTGTTTAGAAACTATCAGCCTATCTACTCGTTCACATTTGGTCAAAGTCGAACCTATAAACGGCTATCAGTAGAGAGTTACCATTGCATTTTCCAAAGATATTTAAATGGCACCCGCAGGATTCATTCTACCCAGGGATATGTTTACAGAACCAGTAAAACAAACTTTTCATTTTTATATATATAGTCGTTAGAAGTGACAGAATATTAAG
Organism: Ignelater luminosus; assembly: GCA_011009095.1. NCBI lineage: Eukaryota > Metazoa > Arthropoda > Insecta > Coleoptera > Elateridae > Ignelater > Ignelater luminosus. The sequence continues at coordinate 64,557 of VTPC01006056.1, forward strand.
CCAAATCCAAGTGTAAAAATTCGTTTCTTGATAAGGAGAATAGATAAACGATTAAGTACCAGTACTTTGTAGACATAATACTGGAAATTCCTGTATCAGTACAGCAATTTTAAAATACTGAAGTAATCTACTTAAAGTATCTACATTACTGATTAAGTACAATATTTGCAGTACATTTTGGCATTGAGTACTTCAATTCCATTTACAGTACTTTTTAAGTATCTAGTAGTACTTGTTAACAATTTTAGAAAACGAGTACCAATATCAGTACTTTGTAGACATAATATTGAAAATCCCAGTACCAGTACAGCAATTTTAAAAGTAGTGGGAGTAAAGTACCTAAAGTACCCAAATTACTTATTGTCATTGTAATATTTGCAGTACATTCTTGTACTGAGTATCTCAACTCTGTATGTATGGCTTTTGATAAAAATTTTTTACTAATTCATATACCGCTTTTCAGAATAAGTTGATAAAGCCTGAAAAACTGAATATCTGAAGTATCCAGTATCTGGAAGGTGGGTATTGGAATCTCAGTATTGTTACAAGAAAAGTTAGGTTTTGCATGTTTGGAATTCTACTTCATTTTCTGAAAAATTACTTGATCTGTACATTACAATTTGCATTATTTTGTGTTTAATACTTTCCTTTTTTTATTTTCAAAGCAAACTACTTAAAATAACTGTCAACTTATTCTAATATTTATCTCCAACTTGTTTCGCTATTTAGGAACAATAACATTTAAAAAAATAATCATTGTTTACGATTATTGTCAAAATCACCATGTCCATCGCTGAATGCAAATCTGCTCTTTTTGTCTTTACAAAAATTAAATTTCCTAACACACTATAATAACTATTATTATTATAGAAATAGTAATCAGGCAGTCATTGTTAGTAATATCCTTATTTGTATGGTGTAAAGAAACAGGTATAAACATGAACAAAAACAAGTTAACTATTTATGAAGAAACTTTGTGTTATTTGAATATTTATTGTGCTAGTGGGCGCACGCTCATTCATAGACGCGCGTAAAGAAAAGGAAACTAGTCTATGATTTACTCCTACTCGTAACCTTAACCACTTTCCACACTTTAATGGGATAATATAAAATGTGCTATAGATAATAATTGATGTCTTCTGCTTGTTATATAACTTGCACGGCCAATAAATTTTATAATTTAATTTGTATATCTTTAATAAAGGAAGTTGCTTCTATTCTTGTATTTCAAATCTTTTTTATACTGTTAAGTGTTATCAAATTAGTTATGCAACCTTTGAAGACGAAAAAGAAAGTGCACCAATTAGCGTAAAACGCCTACGATACACGCTTTAATGAGAAAAAGGGAAGGACAGGAAGTAATTAATTTTTCACAAACAAAAACTAGGTTTTTCTTCGATTTTTTGACCTTAGACCTATTAATGGAGAATGCGGATACGCACACGCATTATGCACCTACATGTTATGAATGAAAGAATTAACCTAAATTTATATTTGGTTAACAGTTTCAACATAATCACTACGCGTTTTTGTTAGATTAATGACTTAAAAATTGAATCGATTAATCTTTTGTTTCTCTAGTTTACATTAATACCCAGAAAATATTTTGTTTTAATTTTAGAGATTGCATGTTGAATGTTAAATTCATCTCTTGGTGTAATTGCTTTTGTTGTGTAGATGAATCATGAACTTGTCAAAAAAACCACAAAACACACACTCACCCACGCATCAATCCTTTCTTTTGTCTTAATGTAGTTATTAAATCAGTGATGTAAATCCTGAAAAAATAGCTTATTACATGTAGATTATAGAAGCTAAATACATATACACCATCCGCTTTGTTAGAATTAGTCTTTACTTGATCCAATGATACTATTAAAAAAATCATAATATGAATAGTCGATTCGATACCTAACAAATCTCATCTGAGCCCCACAAGCAAAGTTTATGACTTTCTTAAGCTGTGGCAACAAAAGTTTTGACCTTAAGAAATAAATACTAAACTTTTTTTGTCTAACGTACCAGAGTCTGTATACCAAGATGGCGGCTCATTATCATTAAGGTCTCTGGCAAAAGCAAGTCACCAATCAGATTGCACATTATGCGACGTTTATGTCATTATTTCTGCTTTCATTCACATGTTTAATGATTGGGAACCATCAAAAACCCAGATTTGCCCTACCGAACAAAGTAGTAAAATAGTTAATGTAGGTATTGCTACGATACCGAGAAACTTTTATGTATCCAACCAGTAACAGAATTAAAGCCTTTGAGAATGGATTTTTCATAAGAAACTCGTTCAAGAGTAAAGGATCTCTGAATAAGTACGGTAACTAAAATTAGAACGCTCAATATATTCACAAAATTAGAAGTAACACATGGGCTGAAAAGTCCCAGGGCTAACAAAAAAAACACTGTTTTTTTTGTTCATAATTAGCTTTATTCATCAACGTAATTTCCATCAAGAACAACGCAATCATTCCAGCGCCGCTCTAACATTTCAATACCACTTTTGTAGAACGATTTATCTTTTGCCTCAAAATAGGACTCAGTTTCAGCGATAACCTCTTCATTCGAGCGAAATTTCTTACCGGCAAGCATTTTTTTTAAGTCTGCGAACAGCCAGTAGTCGCTGGGAGCCAAATCTGGCGAATACGGTAGATGTGGGAGCAATTCAAAGTTCAATTCATGTAGTTTTGCCATTGTTTTGATTGACTTGTGACACGGTGCGTTGTCTTGATGAAACAAAATCTTTTTCTTTGCCATATGCGGTCGTTTCTTTGCAATCTCGGCCTTCAAATGCTCCAATAACGCTACATAATATTCACTGTTGATGGTATTTCCCTTCTCAAGATAGTCGATGAATATTACACCACGCACATCTCAAAATACCGAGGCCATAACCTTTCCAGCCGATTGTTGTGCTTTCGGTCGCTTTGGACGAGGTTCACCAGTTGCTGTCCACTCAGATGACGATCGTTTTCATTCCGGAGTGAAGTGATGGATCCATGTTTCATCCATTGTCACATATCGACGCAAAAATTCCGGTTTGTTACGTTTAAACATGGCCAAACACTGCTCAGAAACATCAACACGTTCTTGTTTTTGGTGAACAGTGAGCAAACGCGGCACCCACTTTGAGCAGAGCTTTCTCATAGTGAAATGCTCATGCAATATAAAGCCAACACGTTCTTTTGATATCTTTACAATGTCAGCTAACTCACGCAACTTCACTTTTCGATCATTCAAAACGATTTTGTGGATTTTTTTGATGTTTTCTGGTGTTACCGCCTCATTTGGACGTCCACTGCGTTCTGCATCATCGGTGTCTCTACGACCACGTTTGAAGTCAGCAAACTAACGTTTTATTGTTGTTTCTGATGGAGCGGAGTCCCCATAACACTTTTCAAGCCATTGCTTCGCTTGAACGATATTTTTTCCCATCAAGAAGCAGTGTAAAATTAAAACACGAAATTGTTTTTGATCCATTGTTTTGAAAATAACAAAAGTAGCGTCACTCTTAGCACAATAACTCACAAAATAATGAATAGAATATCATGAAATTTTAACAGCTGTCTTTTGAAGGTTAGTACTAACTGAAAAAGCGGTGAATGCAATAAAACTAGCGGCATCTATTTCTTAGGCCTGGGACTTTTCAGCCCATGTGTTATAACTATTTGGATTATTTCATATTATTATGCAACTATGTGCACCACTGAATCAAGTATTAGCGAGCTTACTAATGAATTTCACGCATGGCGTAACATTTTAAAGAACTATAACTCATTAAGAATGCATTTGTTGAGATCTAGAGAAATCTGGAGGGAGACAGATATAGAAGAACAAAGAATGAAGGAAAGGAATAAGGCTGAACGATAACCTGGAGTAAAACAACCATGAGGCAGGTAAGCTGGAAAACTGTGATGGGCTGATAGAACAAAACTTGGAATTATGTATGTATTTATGTAAAAAATTTTGATTTACGACCATTGAGTCACTTCTTACAAACGTTAGGTGTATCTGATAGCAACATTTTCATTGTGTGGAGTATTTAAATATCTATGGCTAAGAACCAGTCCTTACAGAGTAATCCTAATATTTGGAAAATATTGATGAATATCTGGACCTACAATATGCCAGTGCTAACAATTTTGTAAATATGAAACTAAAGCAACGTTTTGGAAACTGCAGTATAAAATCGAACCTTTGTTGAGTTGACGAGTCATAAATAATGGCTTCAAGAAAAAGGAGAAAAACTGTTAATTTCAGTCGTAAACTATATTAGGATATTAGTCACTGAGATAATCAGAAAAGGGAGATAGAATGTCTATCTTTGTAGTCAAACGCTGATAGAGTCATTCACATACCAGATTAAAATCTTAAGTTTATGTTTTGAACACTAAACCTTTTCCAAGGATTCTGTAAGGATGTCTACACTTATCAAAGAACGGGCAAAATTGTTGGTAAGATCTATTGAGAAAGAAAAGTAATCGGAAGACGTTTAGTAAAGAAGGTTGATTTTATTCTTGATTTTTGAGCATACCATAGATCAATCGCAAATAATGGTAAGATGGTAATTGTGTTGCTAAATGCAGAAACCCTTTTATGCTGCAAAACGTTGCAGAAGGTCCGAACGAAAACAATCGATACTCCTCAAATTAATGCTATAAATGTACAGCAAGATTAGAACTTGATTGTTAACTACACAGACAGTTACAGAAGTTTTGAACGAAGTTTGTAGAAACAGCAAAGGTGTAATTTAAACAGTTTGAGAATAAATTTGCAAATTAAAGAATGTTAGGGTGCAAATTTATATAAAAAATCTAAGACTCACTTTGCTGAACTACATGCTCAATCTGGAGTTGGCGTTAATGTTCAAATCTCTGTTAGGAATTATCTTAAGCAGTTCTTGTTAACAGATAAATTACCAAATAAGATTAGAATTATCTTTTATCACTTTCAAATTACAAAACGGGTTAAATATCTTCTCGTAGATTTTTATGTGATCTTAGAATAAGAATCTGTAAAAATAAGAGAAAAGATACCTCTTTGTTCGTTAGTTCAAATGGAGATGCAATTCTTCAAAAGTCATTAGCTAGTAAAAGATCATAAATTGGATCAGATCTCCTTATTCTCGACAGCTTTTTATCTTTTTATCAATCATGGTGTACAGGCAGAAATGAATACAATTATGCAGAAATTTTGGAGATTAGGTAAATAAATCAAAGGGTCAGATTTAGTCTAAATAAAATCTGCTTGAGTAAATAACTAAACGGTTGTGGTTTTTATTTGACTGTAGACTACAACCCCAAAAGTGCATCAAATTCGCGAGTGACCTTCATTTGAGAGAAAAAGCTCATCAGGACTTTTGCCTATTCTTCATAATTACAACAGTAGTACTGCTGATTTCTAAGGATGTAGAAATTAAAAATATCAGTCATTCGATATTCTAAAATTTATCTTTACGGTACTTTCTTTCAAAGTAGATAACATAATTTTAATTAAAAAAGTTTGTGATCATAAAACACTTTAAATCTACTGTTTTCACAATACCAAAACTAAACACATTGTATCAATCTTTAAAGTGCATAGATAAGTATTAAATAAGTTTCATTATTTCAAGTAGCTATTTTAATAACATTTCATAATTTTACGCATAATGGAATTAACTTTAATTTATGCCGTACCTGCAGTTATGACTTAAGAAACTTTTAACTTACCACTTGTAATTCAGGATTTTTCATTCTGCTAAACATGTCTCTCATCGACCTTGGTGTTGCTATTTTTCCTTGAGAAACACAATTAATGTAAAGGCTGACATGTGCGTTAGGTTGTGTTTGATTTAAGAGAAGAACTAAAGAATGGATAGACAATGCTTCATCTAAAGTGTCAACTGTGAAATGTTGAGCACGTGTTCGTTCATCTTCTACAGTCTCAACAACCACTGAAAAGTTTAAGAACTCATTATGTAGTGTTACATACTTGTTTTTCTAAATCTCACCTCGTTTCGAGCGTCTATCGAGCATAAGTACAAACTTTTGTTGCGAGTTTGGAAAGTCTACTGCAAAAAGTGTTTCTATTGAACCTCGTAGCCTTCGTTTAGGTTTAATGTGTTGTAAGGACAATACCAATTCATCTTCCTTGATGACTTCTTCTAACTGTTTTGTAATTACTGTAAGCAATACAAAATAATCGTTAATCACTAGATCGTAAATGTTGAAGAAATATTAATGTTATTTGATTGATTTAACAGCTTTCTCGATTATGTTAACATGTCCAACTACGGTGTCTTGAAAATTATGTCTGTCATACTTAATATACTAAAAAGGAATGATAGAGGTTATGTCAGTTCTGAGAAAGGCTTTTTTATATCCTCGCTTTGCTGTAATATTTATAAATTTATAATAAACATAATCTTGTCGTTTATAATTTATCTAGTAAATAAAAAGGTAAGCAAGAGTCACGTTGGTTTCATTTAACCTTAGATTTAACTTAACAAGGTGCATGTCTTTGCATATTGAAATAAGATATCATACGTTCTGGCATTTGCGCAAAACGTAAATGGTGATTAACGCTATTAGTTTGTTTCTATAGTAAGTCCAATTAAAATCTTAATGCAAGAAATTAAAAAATATCTGATATTTGAAATTCCTAGCGCTAGTAAACATTATACGAACGAAGCAGGTTGAACAAAAATCAGGCGGAAGTGGTCAAATAGTTAATAAAATTTTGTTTGTTCATTCCGTACAAAATTACTCATCAATCGAAACAAGATTAATTATTTTTAGAACAGGATTGTTTCTGTTTTTGTAAAGATGAGAAGTTGACTGTTCCGCATTACTACCTGAACTGCATTTTAAAAAGATAACGTGAGTTTCTGTGAAGACATGAACATTAATCCTTAGAAGTGACACCCAGTTTTGCAATCGATATGTCGACTCTACAATTTAATAAGAGAATTTGTTTCAAAACATTTAGTAAAATAAAAGTAAAGTACAAAATTATTATACATGAACAAATTGAGGTATTTAAATCGGAGGTTTGCTAACTATGCATATGATCAAATAAATAAAGTAGAAATGATTTAGTCACCTATATGATGGTCTCTTACATCATTACTGGAGTAGAAAAATTAAATTAAGCAATGAACTAATCGCAAGAGGAATGGTTAGCGCCAACTAACTTTTTAATTCATATTTAGACTCGCAGGAAAACCAAATTATTCTTAATTTCCTACGTTCTTCACTACATTAAGCTTATTTCTGGTTTATTTTTCTTAAGCTGTAGCTTATTTGTTAGAATTCAAATCACATTCTTAATTTTGGTGATTTTAGAACCTGTATAATTGTGTTTTGATTTCTTCTACTTATTTTATTTATTAATTATTAGCCTTTTTCAACTATATTGTTTGAATTATGACACGCCTTGTTTATTTTTATATTGATTTGAAACCACGTAGATCATCAAAAAAATTCCAATTAGTATATTACTTGTAGATTAAAAAGGTTTTATATTTAAATAGTGTCTAATACCGATTTCATAAAAATATTCTGAAAATATCTGAATTAGAAATTTTTTCATTATTCCCTACCTAAAATAAACTCCATACCTAAAAGGTGTACCTACTAAGTTAAGTTCCATTTTCCGCAATAAAAATAAATCTAAAACAAATCATAAAGTACCTTGTTAACAGTTACATTAATTAAATAACATTGAAACTTCCGAATAGTACCTACATAGAAGGTGCTACAAATACTTAGTGACATTTTATTAACAAAATATCGTATGAATTTAACGTACATAACCTTCATTTAGTTTTAGGACTACAAAGGTTTATTACACTATTCCTTCAAACTTCAAAAAGCTATCAGCCAACAGATTTAAGATCATTTGGACTTGCTGTGAAACAAAAAGGTTTGTTTGTTGCTTGTTAAATGTTTGGTCTGCTATCGCCGACATTGATTCCCAGATTCTGGCTAATACTGACCTATAAGTAACTGGTTACGTTCTTATTGTTTTTATTATATTTTTATAATTTAGTTAATCTGTTGATTATATTCTCCGTAAAAACATCTTTACCGAGGGTTAAGTGGAAGAGCAGCGTGTCACTTTATTCAGATAAGTTAAGCTTCGCCATCACTTATACTTTTCCATTGTACACTCACATATTTAGAAGAAGTTACTGAGAGTAACTATTATCATTATAATTATTTATGTCAGAGATTTTCTACAAGGCACTTTGCATATTGTCTAAATTATCAGTTACGTTTGAGTGGATACAGTTTTGTTTAGATTCGTACAGTTTAATTTGGTTTCGTTAAAGTCTTGTCTCCAACAAGATAAGTATAAAAAGTTTTTATTCTTTAGCACGCCCTCTTTAACATTACTTTTAATATTTTTCCGTAGAAGAATATTTCTTGAAGGCGTTTCTGATAATCTGTTTGTGTTATTTAGTTAATTAGTTACTTCTCAGTTGTACTTCTCTGCTGCTTGATTATCTTCGTGTAATCATCCCTGCAAAGCCAAAGGGTAAATTTCTTAATGTCCAACAGGTTGAGCGTTTAAGCAGCTGGTTAGAAGTAACAACTGGTGTGCCTGTGAACATAATGCGATAGTTGGAAAACTGTAAAGAACTTCATGTCCAACATAAACAACAAACAGTGAAATGAGTTGTGGCCAAAAATATATTTTGCAGGTTATGATCAGAAACATCGTTCTAAACCTACAATGGAAATCCTTCCATCCCATCGGATCTGGTCGATTCATAATTTAGAATTGGTAAGAGAAAACGAACTCTTCTTGTTGGGTCTTACCCTTTAAGTACTCTCCTAGAATCTTCTTTGCCTAATGCCTCCTAGAATGCAAAGTTAGTGGGTTTGCCGTTCCCAAAGAGCCCTTTCATACGGTCACTGTCATACACAGTCGTTCGCTACCGAGTTCCATCTTATCGTTTAAGTCGAGCTAACTACAATTACGTCGGTGACGTCTCCAACCAACTCAGTTCAGTAGTTGGTTACTTCCATAAGGCACTGACTGCAGTGTATCATGATAGGTATTCTGTATGCACCAATAGCTTCGCCAAAAATCACTTCCACAAACCACCGCGCCGCCGTTACCAGCTGCCTACACCACTAGTAAGCACTTCATAGGCCACCAAATTTGCAACAAAGGTGTACTTTTACACCAAATTCTGCCGACAACAGTAATTGCATCTGAACTTCTGCAGTCACTCCATCAACTGGACCACAAACTGCTTGACGTATTACATTATATCACTAAGTCACATTAACTGCTTCAAAAAGAAAATGCTAATGTCAAACGAACTAAGTTTAACACTCGAGAATGTATTTTACTGTTAAACAGAGCTATATTTGGATTGCACATTCAAACTCCCTTTTCCCGTGCTAGTATCCGTATGACCTCTAACTACTGAAATCAGAGTTCGATTATTCACTTCTTTAATCTGCAAATTCTGAAAATTAAAAACAACGAAACTACCAGCACTGAGAAAGAGTTTCGTGCCTGTAAACTAAAAATTAATTTAATCTCCAAATCATTTGATTAGCGTTTTTGATCAATAAACACATATGAGATTTGAATTAACTCCTAAGATAGTCAATAGACGCAAACAACTCGAATCTCAAAGCAGTTGTTTTGATTGATGTAATTTGTAGGCTTGTTTGTATGTTGATATAGCTGAAACCAACTTAATGCAAATCTGAGCTAACTTAGTTTTGTCAAAATTAATTGACGAGTACAAAACGTCTTAATGTTTGCAAAAATAAAGCACAATATGTTGCTTGTGCCCAGGATTATGTTCAGTAAGGTAGAAACATCGTTAATATTCGAAACTGTTTTTCTTTCTGAAGAAGGATTCTTTTCCCATCTTACTTATATAGGCACTGAATGTTTCAGGTTTTTAATAGCTCTCTTTTTAAGTTGCACAAGTTCTCATCATGTATATTGTAGAGAATGTGATCTTAGTAGATACAGACATTTCTCGTTCAAATTCTTGCATTGCAATAACCAATGGTAGTTTCTGATAAGTAATAAACCAAACTGATTAACAAGCAGACTCTTACCCAAAAAACGCCATGTACCGTTTAAAAATTCTTTGCAAAATGAAAAGTATAAGGGAAAATGACTTTTTTTAAAGCCTATCTCGGGAAAAATAGACTGCAAAAGGTTGTACCATCAATGGAGAAAATGATGAGACGGACCAAATCGACCAAATCATTTTTTACGAAGCAAAGGTATAGTTAAGACTGCAATATGCTTTGTCTGGATCAACACCAAAAGATCTAGCATTGACTACACATATCTTTCCTTTGTTAAGAAACGCAAACGACCTGACATCTTACAACAATGTGAGTGTTTCATAAATATTTTAGACAGTACAAAAGAAGGAAGAAGGTGGGTTTAGATCATCTGACAATACATAATATGTCTAAGCGATAATAATAAGATTCTATTTTAACATATTAATAACTGCTCTGACCTCATGTGGTACTACAGAGATACTTCTATGATATTAATTAGATTTTATGGTGTTGTTTAAAATCATTACATTAAACTAGAGCACAGAACTCATCTGTATCACTTGGTTCCCATGGCAAAAAAGTAGCTTATATCCGTAATACCCAAAAAGTAATAAAACGATGAGGATATTGAGCTAAAATTATAATAGGGTAGCGACTAGCAGGAAGATAGCTGGTGATTATAGTAATTCGTTTTATTGTTTCACGTTTATAATTAGTACATTTTTGTGTGATACAAAAAGAAAATTTAGACCGTTTGTCTAAAATGTTTAAATTAATTTGGTTTTCTAAAAAAAACTCACATTTACATAAAATAAGCAAAGATTAGTAGAAGTAAATGAAAATCTATTGAGCTGCTTATAATAATAGGTACCATGAATCAACAACGCAGTTAAGTACTAAAACTGACGATATAAGACAATCTATTAAGTTGATTCCTCTTGTTTTCTTCTAATGTACTCTTTGCTGATCAAAAGTGGCATTATGAATATTGTAAGATAATGCCTTTTGCTAGCTTGGTGGAGTCTTTAGTAAAAACCGTATTGATTTATTTAAGATTTACAAAAAATTGACAAAACAGATGATGAGAGTAAGTTGAAAACTCTACTAACCCTTTATTCATCAGAACAGAAGATTTAAGAAATACAACTTTCAGAATGTAATTCACATGCTATTGAGCCTAACCAACACATTTAATATGAGAATTGGCAATCTTAGTTAATAGGATTTTTTGCAAATTTATTAGCCCTTGATGATACAGCTGGGTCAGCTGCTCTGGGAACTAGATTACAATAGTGTGATAATGTAATCTGTCAGATCCAGAAAGGATGTCAATTCTTTAAGATTCTACTGGAAAACTACTAAACTACTTTTAGTAATTATCATTACACTGTTAATGCTTTTCCCCAAATGCAGTATAAAATATCAATGCCAGCAGGCACCTTGCAATTATACCATAACTATAATTGACATTTAAACTGTCCTTTTCTTATAAATTCTATTTGATTAACTAATATGAAGTAACCTCCAAACATCTTACGACAGTAAACTTTGAGTTTCAAACACAGGATAATTTTACTTTATGGACTAAAAGATAGGTCGAAGCTTTGAAAGCTTGGTCATAACTAAAAGTGTTATAAATTTATTGGCCGCATTTATTTCATATTTTATTGACATGACTATAAACAAAAAGAATGTTTTCACAGTATGTTCAAAACGTCTTGGGGCAACCCTGGATACGATATTGAGATAAAAGAAAAGAAAGTATAAGTCTTAAAAGAACTAAATGACTAATACTGAATTTTAACAAGAAATTGTACCAAAAAAAGTATTAAGATTGATTTAAAAAATTCATGTTCTTATGTATATTGTTATAATGTATTAACTGAAAAATAAATGCAAAAGCAATACAGAGAATTCTTAATTAGGACATTCATTCATATTCTAATAAAGAGTTGGCGAATGCATAGTGACCTTGTTTTATGGTACTATAATAATAGTGAGTACGTATATTCTGTAGGTAGATTACTACAATTTTTGCCTTGGTACTTGTTGACATAAACATGTTTCCACATAGATCAGCTACATACATCTGTTCTTTTTTATGGTGTAAGTCCTTCCGCACATAACAAATTTCGAGAATTTTTCAAAATCAAAAATTTCTTAAATAAAAAGTTAGAGATATCCCAAACCGTTTTTCTAAATTTTTAATTATAACTGAAATAATTCCATTCCGGTCATCTCAGATATTTATTTCAACATTTACATAATGTAAAATCATCGCGTGGGTGGCCATATATGGGAAATAAATTTATATGGCCTAATCAGTGTCAATTTATCCAAGCAGCTAATTTATGGTAATCTATTTCTCAATTGTGTAGAAAATAAATGAACTCAAAAATATTATTTAATGATAAAATAGTTTTTTATTAATTTTGGATAAATAGTGATATCTTCTGACCTATTTTTGATAAAGAGTTATGGTTTTACTAAAATCTAATATACACTATGTCTAAATTGTTATGTAGTTGCGTGATAATGAGTTGTTAGGTCAAATAAATTTATTAATTATTATAAGATGCTTATTGTTTGTAAATCTCATATTATTATTAATTTAATTATTCTTGGAATTCTAAAAATGTCATTTAACTGAAAAACATTATTTTTGTTTTTAAAAAATAATTATAAATACTTCTAACTCAATACTACTAATTACAAAATTTCATCATAAATCACAAATCACACAAATCATAAATCTTTTCCAACTAAAAAAGAAAAGAATAATAATTTAATCATGCTAACTGTAAGAACTTTTTAAGAACATTTTTGTGGATACATACAAAGTTAATTGCATTTTAACTGCAACCTCAAATTGAATATATCACAATTACTGTTACAGTATGACCTCATACTTTAAATTTGAACGTTACTTAACGCTGCTGCATTATGCTGCTTTACAGGAAGCTTTTTCAATTGCAACTATTTGAAAATAGGACACAGAAAGAAAAATTGTTTGAGTTCTCAATTACTTAATTTAAATAAAAAATTATTGAACAATTAAGCAATTAATATACCTGGATCTAAAGATACCGCTTCTGATAATAATGCGGTAGAAGCTAGGGCAAGAACGATTACGGCGATTCCCCGCCACATCTTTAACACTTGCTGCAGCAGAATTCCCAATAAACTGCACGGTTCACTGAAATCACTTATAAGTCGAACAGCTTCCAAATGGACACTGCTGGACTTTACTTGTTTGCAGCAATCACTAGCCGTGTGTTGACATTTACTGGTATGGAGTGGGATATCACGATCAAGATGTGTCTTATTTATCTATTCCCTCATTAATTCATTTTGAGAAGCCCGAATAATCAATTAGCGAATGAATTAGGACTTTGGAAAATAACGAATTACTATTTTTTAAGAAATGCTTTGAATATTGTGTCAAATATCACAAGGTAGTTTAAAGAAACGATTTAATTTTTGTAAACATGATATTTATATTTATCTAATAATGCTATTAGATAATCTTCTGAATAACTACAACATAGAAAATTGCTGAAATTTCAGTATTTGTGCTACTGTTATGCTGTTTTGCAATTGCCTGTACATAAAATTACATAAAGCACAAATTATTAACCCCTTTCCAACGAAAATACTCTACCTTTTCTTCTGCAGATAAGAAGATATATTTGTCATAAAATGGTGAAGCTGAAGTTGTTCAATCTGAAAATATAACTCACTGTGATATTGTGTTTTTTTCAAATAAAAATCTTAGTTATTTTATAACGACAAATGACAAAGTAATTATTACAGTTTATGATGAACACATTCAAGTTCGAACGCTTTTCGCACCTGCAGCAAATTAACAATCTTTGGTACTTACCTTGTAATTCCTCATACTGTAATTGAATTTTGAATTGTTGCTTAGCTGGGACGGGACGGTCAGGTTATTTTATATACAAAATAATTTTATGTAGACTAGAATGAAATTATTTTTTACATATGCAATTTATTTATTTTATTTGTCTTGTTAATAATAATGATGCATTAACACAATAACTCTATAGAAGTGGCATTTTAGTTGTCTCGGGCAAGAAGAAAAATATAATAGAAAAAAAGGCTCTTTAATAAAATCAAAAATTATTGTAATCCTTTTGAAAGTAATCAAAAATCCGAGATGTAGATTCCCAAGACCTGTATATGCATTTCATTTAGATTTCGTCTTAAGCACTTACAATGATTGTGGTACAAATTTTGTTTGTTAGAAGTTCCTGACAACTTGACGTGATGTAGTCATCTGCGGATTTGAAAAGAACCCGTTAGCATTTTAATTCTTCTGCTTTCTCCAATTTTGAAGTTTTTGTTGAGGCTGGGAAGCATTCTAACATAAGTTAGAGACCACTTTGCTCTCTACGTTCTGCCTAACGACCTCTGTCTATTCATTCCCCACTTTGTCTAGATGCTTGAACTTTGAGATTCTTTGCCCGACCCAAATTTGGGTGTTTTTAAATTGAAAGAGGTGGCAACGAGAGTATTTGCATATACTTTTCTCTAAAGGTCTTTTAAAAGTCAAAGATCCACACCTTCATAAGAGATCTCTAGAACATGCCATAGAGGTTCATCGGTGTTAACAAAATCATACGTGTAGTTACAGTAGAAACAGTCTTGCCAGACTCTCAGCTTCTGAGCTGTATCCACTGCTAAACTTATTCTACCCTTTAATTATATTCATTCCCTTCTCATTTAATTGAGCAGTATATTGATAATAACCAGGAGGTAATCTTTTCTTGGTGTCCGGGGTAACAAGAAAAATAACAAACCATTACCTTACACTAAAATTAAAGAAGTCCCTCTGTTTACTCTGCATGGAGTAGTATGTATTATGTGCGTCCTACTAAATGGATCAAGGATAGATAACCCATAACTCAAATAGCTCTAGCCGCTACCGTCGTGGCGTTGCCAGTAAGTTCCTTACCTGACATTCCTAGTACACACTGTCCCAAAACTCATTACAGTCACTAGGAACAGCTTTTGTATGAAAAAATAGGTGGAAAATAAAGAGTGCAAAAATGTAGACATTTCCATAGTAAAATAAACGTTTTAGTTTGAATTTTTGTTGAAAAACAAAAACCAAAGGGGAAATGTGATTTCAATAAGACAGTACTTCTTTACATATTGGTGTTGCAGTTCGTCGGTGTTTAGATGATTACTAGATCAGCAACTAGGTAGGTGAACCAAATGGGTTGGTGCGATGTAGTGGCACCTAGGTTTCCTGATCTTAGTTCCCTGCATGTCTTTTTCAGAAACAAGAAACTGCATGTAAGTAGAGTATTAAAATGAAACCTGGAAGAAACCAATTAGAAACATTACATAGATACACAAATCTAAGGCGATACTGATGAAACAGTTAAATTTATTTACACACGTGACCGATTTGTAGGGTATAATTGGGTATGGAAATTGAGTGTAACTCTCTATACGACTTAATCTAATCTTTAAGTGGTAACTCAAACAAGATAACGAGCGTTTTAAAATAATCATGGTTTCATCGAAATGCCAAAAATTAGGCATTGCCTTATTAGCTTTATCGGTGCAATCGGTCTCAGGTAACATCATTAATAAGAAAAGAAAATACCGGATTAAAAGTGATTAGAAGTGGAAAGAAAGAAGCTTGGTCATACAGAGAGAGAGAGAGAGAGAGAAAATGTAAACAATTAATAGTGAGTTTATAACTATATCAATCGGAAAAAGTTATAAAAACTTGAAATTTACAAAGTACCCACTTAAAATAATTTGTCCGAGTGTCTCAGATTTTATATACCACACAATTTTCAGGGAGTTTCAGAGAGAACTGGTGCGATTCCAGATAACAGAGTTGTAAAAAACTGTGAAAATTAGCCTAAACACGAAACAATCTGAGGGATCCCCTATAATTTGGTCCCTGCAGATTGTCATGTGTGTAGGGTCTCTATACAGGGTGTTTTATTAATAATTGAAAATATTTTAACTGTAGAATCCTGAGCTCACAATATTAAGATTTAACCCAAATCACTTAGATAAAATGTGGCTCCTGCCAAGTATAACAAGCATACGTCAAATGGTTTTAAAGTACTGGGTACAAATAGTTTTTGAATTTTTAAATAAAACACTCTGTAACTTAGTAAGGAGCCACATTTTATCGAAGTGATTTGGGTTAAATCTTAATATTTTGAGCTCAGGATTCTACAGTTAAAATATTTTTAATTATTAATGAAACACCCTGTATAGTAAAATCTTATTTACTTAGGGTTAGTTCGACAAGTAAATTATTTGAAGTAAGCTTTGACATAATGTTATCTTGGATACCTAACCTGAAAAACAGAACAGTGTGCCACAGAAAAGATTAAATTTAGTTAAGACCCTATCTAAAATTGATTGTTGAAGCTGAATAAGCTATACTTCTTCAAATACAGAGAGTTTCGGTAATTTCGGTCATTGATCCGTCGCTTACCTATTTTGTACCTCACTATATGTGTCAACAGTAAACTTAACAATGAGCTATGATTGTTTTGACCATTCTTTTATTTCTGTTTATAACTTTGTGGCTTACCTTTTACGTTAAATCCAATATGTTGTCGAAAATCTAAGACATTTATATTGACTCTCTTCTTATAATGCTTAAGCTATTACGAGGAAAGACAAGGCAGTTTTTTACGTATTTTACATAAAGTTTCAATTCGATGGAATAATTAATAATACCCATTGCTATTCCATTCCAGTCAACATATAAGTAGGCTTATGACAGGAAGAAAGAAAAGATAATAGTAGAATTGCAGTTTATGTAGACCATAGGCAACAACTAACTACCTGAGAACAGCTTGCTTGTATCGCCTGTTCTATAAACACACAGGGAATGGAAACACATTTCGCACTCTTATTCTCGTCAGCAAAACTCTGTTGAAGAAACTACTATTGAAGAATCTCTAAGACTATTACTTTACAAGATTTGATGCTTGCCGTTTAAGTAGGAAAATCTAAAAATTGCTATTGTGATGTAAATTTTCTAAGTGTTAAAACCGAAATGTGCCTTCCCTTACATAAATCATTGGTATGCAGTAAATTTATGGCTAGCATAAAACTTGCACATAGAAAAAGTCAAGATTGCGCACCTGGCTCGTTAAGTATATTTATACACTTACTCATACATTAAGTAGATACAATGTTGCTAAATAAGAGAACTTCTTCAATAAACGAATTTCATCTTGTTGGTTTTTAGACCAAACTGAATTATCTCTCCATGAACATCTATAAGATGAGTTTTCCAAGTAAATACTTTATTATTATTGTATTTAACATTTATATTCTTGACTTGTGTTAAATGTAAACTTTGCTTCTGTCAGAGTCATTTCTTCATTATTATTCGTTTTTGGCGTGGCCACGTAAAACAAATGGAATAGTAGAACTACTAAAGACCAATTAGCACTAATGGCAAATTATGTTTGTGAAAATAAAGAGCTGCTACATCTAGACAAACAAAATGTCAAGAAATTCAAAATCAAAATATACAAATAAATATGTGATGAATTAATGAACCTTTTTAATGCCAGTAGGGCAGGCTCTATAAAAGCTAAGCAACAGTGGAAAAGAGTAAGTTTTATATTTCAACTATGCGAAATCTTTACTCGTTGCTGATTATTAGGTTTTAGTAGAGTTTGAAACTATCAAAAACAAAAACAAGAGAATTTGTAATATCAAATCAATGAAAACAGGAAATCATCCATCTTCAGTCAAGAGATGAGATACTTATTTGTTGATTTTTCTGAGCATATATAAAATGTGGCCAACGTATAATTGTAGGCCCTGACAAAGTAGAGCAACAACAAAAAAATATTGCAGTTACTTGTTTTTGCTGTTAGTCCCAAACGATCCTATAAGCTAAAAAAGCATCAAAATCTGTGAATATTGTAAAACATAACGAATTTATCGCAGAAGTTCGAAACAGAGTGAATGTATTGCTAATTATTGTAATAGACAACGAGATCAATCAAATGAAACCAAAATGACTCATTTGTCAACGAAAAATACACACTTCAAGAAGTTGTTAGTTTTTCTACGATTAACGATTAAGATTACCGACTATTAGCAGTAGTTAAAATTGCGATACCGTTTTTCCAAAAAAAGTCGGTCAAGATTGTCAAAAGACGTCAATAATCTTTAACAATATTTTATTGTAAAGACAGTGTTATTTGAAAACGAAGATGCATCTAAGACAGTTGTGACATTACGGACAGACAGAATCTATTACATGTAAGTTTCTCACCATTCCTATTCTGTTTCTATTGTATTACTATTTCAGCCAATCCAAACTTTCCCAATTCCTCATCTCTATTTTTCTCCATCTTGCTTCTTTTCTAACAAATTAGGTAATAAAATTATTGAGGTACTACATTTACCTCAAGGTTTAAAAATGAATACATCTATTTAAAATAATACAGAAAATTAGTCATCTACACGTATTTTGATTGTAAACTAACTACATACACAATTACATAGGCATGGAACTGAGTGGCACATAACAATCATTCTTAACCTACAAAGATTTCTTTATACAAAGCAATAGAATGATTTGTACAACTGTTAATAATTGACTACTCACTGATAATCCCGTATATACTATTTGTCTTATTATGTAATATCAAAACCATTCCTTGTTACTCAACATTACTTCCATCTTAGAACTATTGGTTTGTATAAGTTCCATTCAAGATTAATGATTTCAGCTATAAACGTAAACAGTAAATTTTTATATAAGAAAGTAATTGTATTTACTGTGCCCAAAATTAACAATATTCTCGGTCAACTTCAACAATCTACATATACCTATCAATAGCACAAGATTGAGGTGTAGCTAAACAGAAAGATAACAATTATTTAATTAGTGCTTATAGAAATTTACGTCTATAATTTAAATAAAATTAAAATATATTGCAATGTTATAAACATAAATTAACATAGGAATGAAAGATAATGAAATAATTGAAAGAAAGGTAGCGTAATGCCACTCCTAGCGCCAGGTAAGGAAAGCGCTCGGCCTAGTTGTTGGGCAATACAGTAACAACACTCCTACGGTTGCAGATGTCACATATATTGAAGAACATTATTGTGGTATTGAACCGCAATGTATAAAACTTGCGTGGCATGTACAGAAAGAAAATAAAATATACGATATAGTGGTACATATAGAGATAACAAGAAACCGGTACAGTTTATATATTTGGAGTGGACGTGAATCATCGTAAGGTTATGTTGATGATTGTTGGTGGTTTGTTTTTGTGCAAAATATAATCATAATGACTAATAATCTAATTTATGCTAAAAAGTTGAATATAAAACTTCTTTTTATAGAATTATAGTAACTTCTTATTAACTTTTCGGTAAAATTGGGTGTATTATAGCAAAATTACGTAATAAACATAATCATAAATAAACACCTGAAAACTTTCACAGTGCGCAACCACGTAGGATATTTAGTAATAAATTTATCAGTACACCGTTTAGATTTCCACTTGTGTACTATCTTGAAAATCGTGGGAATATGAACAAGCTACATGAGGTTTAGTAACGGTTTTTATATCAAAACAGATTGGAAAACATAATATTATTTTAATACAAAAAGCTAGATCACATGTCTACGTCTTGCCTGTTGTTTACAGGTGAATACGCACAGAAGCAACGTATTAAAATTGTATGTGTGAAACACAATACTCATTTATGGACAATAAAAATAACAATAATGATGTATTTATGGAATTATTAAAATGTCATATGTTATCTAGCATTTATCAAAATTAATTTGGTTTTTGCCTTACTATGGGAGGTTTATATTTACGTTTACTGAATGGAGGAAACCAAAAACACCTTGTAGTCTTGAATAAGAATATTATGCGACTGCTATCGTAAAGGAGTTTTCAGAAGAATAGATTATAATTGAAGACGCAAGTGAATGAAGGATTCATGTCACAAATAGTTTATTTTGAGAAAACAGCCTCTAAAGTTTTTTAAACAGTACTTTTTTGTGTTACAAAAAAATAAAACAAATTAAGTGGGGTTTAATAGACTTTTATTATAGAATTTTAGTAACATATGAGAAAAAGAAAATCAAAACCAACTTTGGAACAGAAGTAAAAAAAAAGTCACATATATCCTTTATCAACTAAGAAAATTAAACATATTAGAATTGTAAATAAATGAAATAAGGATTTATGTCTCGTTTTTATAAATTATTTTGGGTTTTATGTAGTCTTGTAGTTTTTTCGGTTTTTGGTTGAACGTTTTTATTTTCGGAAATAATGTTTTCACTCCTCGTCAACGTCGACTATTTGATCTTGTAAATTGGAAAGCTTTTCATCAGATATCTTATTTTTCTTTTCTTTAATATGGGCTAGAGTGTAATTCTCTGATGGAACTTTTTGGCATCCAGATTTCAAAATATTTACCTGTAAAAAAGGTGTGTGTTCATCTAAAGTATTTTTATACGAATATGATCCATATTCAGTAATTGATACCATCTCAAAAAGGCACTGGTTCATGTAGAATATTTTTTTCCTGTTAATCAAATGAAGTTTTTCGGATACCTCGTCAATATTCTTAAAATGATATTTCATATTAAATACTACCGAGTTTTTGACACTAGCAGATTTTGTGATTGTTCTGTACGTTTCAGGGGTATAAATATTTTCATACTTTCGTAATACTTTTTCAATACGGCCAGTCTCTATCCGAGTCCATATATGAATGGCCTACTTCTGGAAATTTATGGTCGATAGTTTGCAAATATCCTTTAAAAATGAAATACTGATAAAGTGTGAACAGATTAAAGTTCTTGTTTTGTCCGCTGCAGGAATCTGACCATATGATGAGATGTTTAATACTGTTTTGTCTAGCAGCACTAAATAGCTGAATGAATGTATGAAGGCAGCTACCTATCTCTAAGCTACCTTTGGTAGCAATGTTTTCCGTCCATGTAAAAAAAAATGCTTGATCCCTAGATTTTGATACTGTGTGTATACCGAAGTTATACAACCAGAGTTGACTCAAATAGAACGCTTTGGACGTAGACAATTTTGGCAAAGGCAATGTCTGTTGTAAATCCATTGTGAGATAAGCTGTATTATCGTTTGTTTGAACAAAGTTTCTATCTCTTCTTTGTTGTTCAAATGCATACTTGTAGTTCTCTTTATGCTCAATATCATCTAAACCAGCATCACAAGTACTGCAGGTATCGCTTTTAGGTTGCCCGAAGGACAGATTAAAACGGGTTGAAAAAATATTGTTGTAACTACATTTTTTATAAAGTACTTTTCTGGAAGGTTTTGCTCCTTGCACCAATCAATATATAAATTGTACATTTTTGTTAAGTTTAGAAAAGGTGATAAGTAGTTTTTGTTTAAATTTCTATTCCTCGAATAATGAGATTGGTCTGCAAGAAACTTTTCAATGTGAATGACAACACAGTTTATCACTTCATTTGCAATTTTGTGTGGCCTGTTTTGGTGAACACCTCGCTTATCAGGGGATGGTGCCGATAAACCACTTTTAAGTTCATTCTGAATGAGCTGAATTTTTTTGAAGGTAATTTGGTAGAGTGAACATATTGCAGTTTTACAAACTTTCAAAACTTTTTGATTGTATGTAACTGTTTACTTAAACGAGAATGATTATGGCTTTTTAATGTTTTTTCGATGACGTTGGACAGGTTGAATAAAAATGCTTTTAAAGAGAAGTGCATTTTTTGAGTTTTGATCTAGCTGGTAAAATCTTTTAAATATTGTTGTTCTTGCTTCTTCGTCAAAATTTTCGTTGCAGTTGAGAGTGCATTTTTCTTTTTGGCATAAGAAACCTAGTTCAACTTTTTTTTGACGGAACTAGCTTTCCTTTTTGGTTAATATAGCTTTCTCCTTTTTGTCTAGCCTTTGCTGCTTTGTATCTTTTCCAGTTGTCTAAGTTCTTTTGTCGCTTCCTAGATGTTTTTTCAGGCAGCTGGAATATCTTCTTTTGAACCTTTTCGATCAATTCATTATTATTTTTAGTAATCAGTTTATTTACATCTTTACTATTGATTATTTTACTTCCTTTTTCTTTATTTTCCAGCGTTTTTAAAGTCTTTATCTGGTCTTCGATGTTTTCAACGTCATTATGAATGATATTTCTTGACTTTGTTGATAGGATAGTTCCTTTGAATAGTCCAAGTCGCTGTCGTCAGAAGTTTCATCTGAAGTATCTGGTACATAATCATCTGAAGAACCGTTGTCAGACCAATCTAAAAAGAAACAAAATAAAAACCTCTTCAAGTTTTCAATTGGACCAGCAAAACTTACCTAAATCTGCCTGTTTCACAAGATTAATTGTATTATCCTTTTTGCTTATTATCATACTTTCTTTTTCATTATTTCCCGGCGTTTGTAAAGCTACCTGGTCTTCGAAGTTTTCCAGGTCATTAGTTATTTTCTTTCTATTTGATACACTAGCCCCTAGAATATTTGACTTTAGAGATAGGGGTCTTTTTCTAGATTTTAATTGCTCTGCATGATCAGAATCAGTATTGTCAGAAGTCTCATCTGAGCCGTCTAAAACAACAATAACAAAATATGTACCTCATCAAGTTTTCATTTCAACTATCGCAACTTACCATAGGATCTTTGTTTTACAGGGGTAGTAATAACTTTGCTAATAAACCTTTCTAGAGAATTATTATTGTCACTTTTGGCTGGGCTCCTGCTGTTATCTGAACTATTGGGACCTAAAAACAAAAGAAAGACACTGTTAAAAGAAAATACTTGTTTGCAAGTTTAAGATAAAGTTATCATTTTGCTTTTTGTACTAAACGGTGAAAAACCACCGCAAAACTTAAACGTGAATAAAACGCAATAATATTTTTTAGGTTATATTTTAAATAAAAGCAGCTATAACTTTTATACTTACCCTTATTAGTCTGTTCTTTTGCAAGTTTTAAAATTAGCATGCTTCTTGTCGACATATTAGCACTATTTTTTACTTGCACTGCACACATTTAAGTCTTCTATCGGGTAAAAACTATAAAAATGTAGAGCACAAAACCATCAGTACTGATACATTTCTAACCTAACATTGTGGTGCTATGTTCATTTTGTTAATATTTTTACAGGTTTTTAACTAATTTACAATGGATAAAGGATTCATGTAGCAATAATTTGAAATGCTAGTGAATAAGGGATCTATGATCAGAAATCAAGCGTACATAAATCTTTTATCCATTAAGTTTTGTTAAAATTAGATTAACATAGATCCTTTATCATCCCGTAACTTTTTAATTTTATACAATAGAACTACGAAACTGATCCCAAAAATTTTTTGGGTACATAAAACCTTTATTCACCAAAAAATCTCAATTTTTAAAAAAATGTTACATTAATCCTTTATCCACTTGCGTCTTCAATTATTGAATCATCGGTACAAAGTTTTGTCTTAAAAGAAGAGTGAAAAACTCTATATAAAAATGGATATCCTTAAAAAGACTACTACAAAGCGTTTCTGGCTTGAAAAGATAGTATAAATTAATTGAAAAATATTTTAGGAAACAAATTAGATAAAACGTAAATGAAACAATTCACTCTGATCAAAAAATAAGAAAGTTTGTGCTTTAAAAAGCACCAATTTTGTTTATAAAGTTGAGCAATGTCTGTCGAAATTGTCTCTAACTGTTCTATTTGCATTTGAAGAAGATGTGAAAGCCAAGCATCCCCAATGATAATTTACCCATACTATAAACAGCAAATCTCAAAGCGCATCATAGAAGTCGTTTCAGATTTACCGTTTTGAGACTCGATTGATAAAAGGCAAGGTCCATCGGGACTGTATATGGTGTTTAACCCGTATTTAACTAATCTACCTAACCCTAGAATTAAATGAATAGTGTCTTTACAACTAAAAATTGTTCTTCCTTTATCTACTGAAAACTGGCTGGAATAAAACTACTTCTGGTGGCGTAGACTGCTTTAAAAAAATCATGCCAAGCTTCAAACTGTCGTGAATAGCTTTTGCACCTGTGGCCTTAATCGTTGGAATCCAGATACCTTCACTTTAGTAAACATCCAGAAATTGCTAGAATGACTTTTCTTTGATTCTGCAAAAAATATAGATTAATGAACTTTCAACCTTTAAGAAAATAAAATCCTTATAGATAAGGAAAACAAAACTTTACTTAGATTACTTACGCTGCAGCTGTGCACATGTAGAGTCGACAAAAAAAAATGTTTGGAAATCTTACATAATGTGTTGTGTTTGACAGCTGAAGTGGTATTATTAGTTATTATTTATTAATTACTATTTAAACATGTACATAAAACGTAGATTTAAAATCAGTCATACTGTAAATATGAATTAAAACATTGCATTACCTCAAGAGTGTTTAGTTTTTACTTTTTCTAGATCGATGAAGAAAACTATTGTAGATCTCTTAATTCTTACCTTTTTCCTAAATATTTAATTTAATAAAAATAACTTGAGATCACCCAAAAATTTTAAACTTAAATTCAAATGTGATACTTCCATTCTAATTGGAAAGAAATCCAGTTGCTACTCACAAATGATTCGTTTTTTATAATTGCTCTAACCTTATAATGAAGATAGCAGAGACCTTATTTCACGCAAACAATTTCACAGAAATGTTCATAAAAACTTATTCATAGTTGGATATTAAATCTTAAAACCACATGCTAAAATCTGCATAATTTATTAGTTATTACTTTTAATTGTATTAAATTATAAGAACATGTAAATATTTTTTAGCATATTATTCTGAAGACGCCTTTAGTGTAGTTAAAAAACTTTTGTAGTATACAGTATGTTCCAAATTGTACATACCATACGGAAATTGTTAAAGAAATCCATTCTTAACAAAATGAACTTTTACTAGAGCACAGAAATGAACAAATTGCTTCAACATTTTGTAATATTCAGAAAATATGAGGGCATGTCATTGAAAGAGTAAATGCAATAATAAATTAATTTCTCTAGATCTATAAATAAAACTGTTAACTATGGTTAATTCTGTTGCTTGATTTATCAAACACAAATCAACTAAATTAGTGCATTTAACTTCTCTTTTAAAAAATGATTCATCTTTTCTGTGAGGCACTTCTTAAGAACAATCTTCTGAATCTATTAACTATTAACCAGTACTTTTTTCGATTCCAGTAAGGAAAGTCATTAGTGCAGATTTCGTATATTTTAGGCGTTTGTTTTTATTAAAGAAAAAGATAATCAGTGTGAACTTGTTGAAACGTGCCGAATAGTTCTCGATGGTTTGCTAGAAATCCGATAACTAGTGATACTAATGATTTTCAATATAATTTTTATTCAGAGATAGCAATTTGTTAATAGCTTAATCAAACACTATCCTGCTAAAGATGCTTACCTGCAAAAGATTTTCAATGAAAAACATAATGAGTTGATTTGTAATAAAATTAAACAATACCTTTGGGCTGGCCAGATAAATCAGATTTGTCTATTGCATTACTTCCATTTTATCAATATAGAAATGATTTTGCTATTATTGAAACTTTCTAAGTTAAAAGTACTGGATAGTATAATTCATCTTAGTTTACAAAAAGGGTCATTTGACGTTTATTTATTTTGGTCAACTAGGTGTAACTAAATTGTTAGGTTGTCTACTCAGATAGAGAATGAAATTGTGTTGAGTGTATAAATGACCGTCTTAACTATTCAAGAAAATCCCTCAAGCCGCGCATGGTACAGAATTGGTTTAGTTCTATTTAGGCATAAACAATGGTATTTGATCATTTTTGATTATTCTTCTCGTTATTTTAAAAACTTTTCTTTAAATAACCTTACTGAAGGATCTGTTAATAAAATTTCAATTAGGCATACCTGAAGAAGTCCACTCTGATAATATTGTCTTCCAATTAAGTTGGAATTTGCTAAACAATATAATTTTATACATGTTACAAATTTACCATTATATAGTAAATCAAACGGTACCGCTGAAGCAGTTGTTAAAATTGCCTAGAATCTTATTAAGAAAAATAATTGAAGTATTTATTCTGCTTTTTAGCCCAGAAAAATGGCAGGTTTTAAAAGGAAAAAAATGCTATCAAAGGTTTTTCAAAAATGTGGTCTGGGGAATCTTTTGAATTATTGGTAAAACTTTTCATCTACATACCTGTCGATATCCCCTTGGAAGAGGGAGCAAATGTACTACCAAATTTATTTTTTGAGGCTTTCTCGATAAATTGGTAGCATTTATTTCCTTTCTTACCCCTATAGATGTATGCTTATTAGCCTGGATTATTTGGCTTGGAGAACAACCCCTTTGTAGTATTGCTAAAGTATTATATAATCAAAAGGTTAGAAGTCGTTTGTATTCCTCAACAATCAAATACTCCGGTAAGTACTTCTCCTTATCTTTTATAATCTGGTCCTGAGTTTCGTTCTTATATAGTCAGAGTTTCAAGTGCCTATTATCTTAAGAATAGATGATTTTTAATTCCTGCTCTACATCATAAAATATACAATGAGTTAGTACTTAGACGTTAATCAGAACCAATGTCCTGTCAGTAATAACCTTTCTAATGACAATTCTAATAAATCTATTGTGGATTCTTTACGATATGCTTTTGATTTTTAGACATTTGGAGCATTGCGAAAACCTTCTAATGATACGACTTCCATTCCCAGATTATCTCCAAAACCAATTAGACTTACGCGAAATAAACATCCTCCAACTTTGATGGAAGACTATGTTTTAAGATAAATTGTTCTACTTTTAATTATGTTATTTACTTATATGTTCAGTTTATTATTATGCTTAGTTTTATATTCAGAAGAAGAAATAAATACATTTTGTTATAGTGTTGTTATTATTACAGATATCTAAATGTTTACTTAAGAATTTGTATCTTGTGTTGTTTAGTAGAATAAATGAGAAAAGGGGTATATTGTATCAGCATAGCTACCTATGTAAAAACTGTAAGCCACGTTATTAATAGAGAGTCTAGGTTGCCGAAACTGGTAAAACAACTTTTTTTTTAAATCTGAAGAAAACCCTATTATTCTTAATTACCCTCAAATATATTCCCAAAGAGTAGCGGAAGAATATAAAATTAATACAGAAGTACGTTATAAGAAAGATGTAGTTAAACAAATCAAAGCTGAAAAAACGATAATTATTTAATAATACAGTAATACATATTATATAAATATTTATAGCAACGAGAAAGGCAGTACGTAAAATAAAGTTTGTAGTAAATTAAAAAAAAGTAAATACATGAGGTGCCACAGAGGAGAAGAGAATAGCAAAAACAACTAGAAATAGTGACAAAAATCAAGGCCATAGGCATTCAGATAATTAACAGTAATAAAATTCAAGAATAAAATAAAGACTGCAAGTGGGCCACAAAGCATAATATTGAAATAGAGTATTGAGTATTGAGAACCATGAAACAAAAACAAACTGGTATTCTAGAAAAAAGATCACATATGACTATATGAGTTATACAAAAATGCAAACAATATAATGAATGAAGTGATGTTGTCCGATTCTGAAAAATTAAAGGAAAACCAAAAATGAAATACAAGACAAAATAGCAAAAGATCGGCAAGTATATTGTATTGTAACAAAACTCTAGGACAGAATAAACTGCGATGAAAAATATTAGAAAGATTGGAACCAATCTGCGCCCAGCAGTGATTAAAAATCTTGCAAACTCAAAACAAAAATGAAGGCCATGTAAATTACATAATGTCAACACTAATTGAACGGTTTTAATACTGTAGTAAGACAACTACTTTGAAGTCTTGACAAGACCAGTAATAGTCCGGGAGCATTTGGAAGAAATTAGAAAAGATTTTGATTGCGTAAATATGTTGCATTCTATGCACTATTGAGCATTCTAAAAGTCCTGACATGTCCAACTTGTGCGTTGGCCGCCATCCTGAGAAAATAGCAAAAAAGTAGGTTTCTTCGATGTTTTTCTTATATCTTGAAAACCATTGATCCTACGTACACTTTTAGGATAAATTGAAAGAGCACACAGTTTCTAATAAAATTAGAATATACATGTCTTTATAAAATGTTTTGTTTTAGAGAACAAAATATAATTGAAAAACTTTAAGTTTTATAAAGTGGCAAATTAACGCTATAGCCTCAGAAATGTAGAATTTGATTTGCAGCTGATAAAGAGGAAACTGAATTTTGGCATATGTTTAAATTACATTAGGAGGAGTATTTACTTAAAAGTCCTTAAGTGTTCCCAAGCATTGTATCGAAGTTCGTGGTAATTCTTTTCTAACTTCTAACCAGTTAGAGTTTACTGACAAATATATTTTTGCTTTATTCCTAAGAGTGTTGAACATTTATACACAGATAGTTACAGTGTGCGTCGTATATTGCTTAAACTACTTACCAAAGACGAAAGGTTAGTAGTAACAACTTTTCCATACTGAGGTAAACAGAATTTGCTACCGACAAAATTTGATATAAAAGATTCTCCTGAGTCTGTAAAAATTATGGAGCACCAAGACTAGGGGGTATTGGGCAAACGTCATTTTCTATTCTAAATTGTTATCGGAACTAACATTTCGTTTCTAGTGATAGTTTATGAGATATACTATATACGACGACGTACGCCGTAACTACCTATATACAAATGCTCAGTACTCTTTTAGAAACAAAATTAAAAAATATTTGCAGGAAGCTCTAACTGGTGAAAGTTAGTAGAGAATTAATTCGAACCAGCAAGTCTAAAGTTTGGGGGGTGGAGTTAGAGGGGGAAGCAAATGGAGGATACTTAAGGACTATACACACATTTTTCAATTATGATCTTTTTTCTCCAAAACAATACATTTTATTGAAACAAGAGTATACTCATTTCACTGGAAATCTTTTGCTCTTTCAGTTTACTACTGTGAAGAATTTACGTAGGATTAACAGTTTTCAAGATATAAGCGAGACACTCACATTTTTCACAATTTTCAAGATAGCGTCCAATGTACCCGTCGGACATATCAGGACTGAGTATGTTTAACAGTTTATACAAAGAAAAACTTTCTTCTAATTATTTCCACATTTACTTAAAACGCTATTATATCTAATACTATTGAACTAGCAAGTAGAACGAAAAACCAAACGCTACAACGAGAAAAACAACAGTTAGGATCAAACTTCATGGTTTCGTATTCATTTTCATTCACTATAATATCAGATGTCTATTGGAAGATAACTAATCTGAACACTTACCTTCAATTTTTAAAGCATTGGTTTTTCTAACGAATTCATAAGACAATTCAGGTAAAAATGGTGAAATCCCAGAGCGCTTAAGATGTCAACCAAACGTTATTTTGGTTTTAAAACCTTTTACCATTGTTTAATAAGTAATAATTACAACATTCTGTAATTTGCACATACTAGACCAATAACTCAGATTATCAATATCATCTAAAACAATCACCTGAAGACGAAATGGTCATATAGAAACTTAAGAATAGCGACTATTGTTTTTAAATTGGTATTGATGAAACTAATACAATATTTTATGTAATCTATTTGGTAGTAATGGTTTTGCATTTTGTGTTAAAATAAGTTTACGCTACAGTTAGATTATAGAGTTACTATTGTTTGAATTATCAGCTGCTAACATATGTTGGTAGAAGTCAAAGTGTAAATATCATATTACTGTATACGACTTTTCGTTTCTTAAATTTTTTTTTGTAATTTCTTAAGGCAACAAGTTGAATGTATCTAATGTACTTGTTATGCTAAAAAGTGTTACTTTTGAAATTTTGAAAATTTTGATGCAAAACAGATATAATAATAATCTAAATTACTAATAGACAACTTAAGAAAAACACTGTACATTAAAAATTCAATTCATTTAATTATTACTTTAAGTAAAGATAAGAATTTTGTACCTATTTCCTATAATAGTATCACAATACAGTATTATTGTTATTACTTATTAATATTGAACATGTGTTTCTGTGAAGAAGGGCCATATTTATTAATCTTTGAAAAGCCTACATTCACAGTTAGTTTTTTTTCTGTAACTAGGACTAAAATTCAGAAAAGTGGTGTGGTAAAAACAAAGCGTAATAAATAGTACATAAATAAATATGTCTCTATCAATATGGAGGTTTTGCTACTTTTAGTACAATATGAGATCAACTGGTCTACTCAAGAAATAACAAATAGAAATAATATTAAAGGAAATTCTCAGATTCTAAATTAAAATATATTCAGAATTATGATTCACATGCCTGCAGAATTCATTTATTAGTCACATAAATTAATTGGTTTTAGTGAAAACATTATGTGGTTAATTTATTTTCTTTTTTTATAATTAAAAATGTTTTCAATTTAAATTTAGTTGTGGTAAAAATCGCTGCTAAAATTAAACCTACAAGACAAACAAAGAAAAGATTGTTTTCTATTACATTTTCCGAGAAATATACCGTTCTTACATAAAACATTGATTAATACTTTTGCCTCCTGTCGTTTTATCTTAGGTTCTTTAAATAATTTATTTTGTAAAAATCTTTTCATTTACAATATGTAAACCGATGTTGAAATTATTCATAATGAAAAACTAATTAGGTTTTAAAGTACAGAAATTTAGGAATTACATTGCTTAATACATAATTCTAGTATTTACTACTTGCTATGGCTTTGTAGGAACAATGGGACAGATTAGGGTTTGGCAGTTTAAATTCTCGAAAAAAGCCTACAACTAATCAAAGAAGAATGCTGAACATTTCCTGGACGAATAAAGTCTTAAAACAACTATATTCATTTTTGTAATGAAAATAGTAGTAATTTTCCAACAAGGCTGCATAAATATCGATGTGTATTAGATACAAAGACATTTTTATAGGTAACTTGAGGCAAATTTTATTTGATTTCGTATTTAACAATGATTGCCAATTCTCTAAACAATACTAAGTGAATGCACATAAAAACAGAATATATCGATAGTACTATCTACTTTTTGTTGGTGATATTACTTAAACATCATACTCTCTTAAAAATCTTATGCAGACTTATTAAAAGTTTTAAGACCTCTGGCGATTTGAGTTACGAGTTCAAGTTTAATAGACGATTCCCATCAAACTTATTCTATAAAATTTGATTGGTTTTAATCTGCCTTCAGCTAAATACTAAACATACTCTTTGTTTGTATAAAAATCATCGTCTTACTTTTGAAGAATAACATCCAAAAGGAAAAAGGAAGAAACAGGAACAAAACTGCTTTTAGGTTTTTATTGAAAAATTGAAAAAATTACATTTCTCAAATTTACAACAATAATATTGTACGTAGCTGATATCTTTATTCTACACTAACTTGTTTGATTAGTCTGGTTAGAATATACCACATCTTCGTCAATTTCAGTTTGATTTTGTAATTCCGTAGGTAATTCCTTATAAACACGTAATGGAATCTTATCTATAATTCATAATAAATACATTTTAAGAACTGTATTAGTAAAAGAAATTAAGTTATAGAGATACTTACTGTTGCATCTACTAATCAAATCAGAGAAAATAACCATTTCTTGTGAAAAAGACAATACTCCGAGTCTACCACCCTGCAGAGTCTTATCAAAAATATTTCCTGAGTCAACTATGATATCTTTTCCCTCAAACAGTCTAAATCTAATTAAACCTATGCGTGGTCTATGTAGGAGTAAATACCGGTAAGATGTTTTTGGTTTCCATCCTAAATTATCAGGATCTTTCCATAATAACTTTACTTGGCTTTCAGTATCACCAGTGTGCCACAATGCATTACGGAATAGTTCTCCAGGACCGGTTGTAGAATTAACTAACTTTAATTGAATACCAGATTCAGCAATGGCACGGAATGGTTTTGCATTCCAGTAGGTCTGTTTACTTTTCTTCCACATGACTGTGTAAAATCTTTTGTAATTTTGGTAACTAAAAAAACACAAGCCATAACACGGCAATATATTAATATATAAACTGACATACCTAAAAACAAAACCTATGTAATCATCATCTATATCTGTATCCACATAGAACGTTCCTTCAAAGTCTACGTCTTCGAACGAATGGTAACCTACAGCTAAGCTAGGGTCACTATTTGCTTTTTGCAAAAGTTCAGCACCTTTAGCATAGGCGGACCAACTAGAATTAATTTGAGAATCGTCTTGTGGACCAAGCATAACAGTTCGAAAATTAGTAAAATTAACTGCATATATTAAGTTATTGGAACAGGTATGTGTATCTACAATATCATAACCTTCTAAATCCACATCACACATATCTCCCACACCATTTTCTGTAAATTACAGTAATACTTATCAAGAAAACAATTTATTACTGAATTACAAAAATGTTATATACCATCAAGATCCTTTTGATCAGGATTAGGTACATACGGACAATTATCGATATCGTTGTTAATACCATCATTATCTATATCTGGATCACAAGCATCACCCAGGCCATCACCGTCTATATCCGATTGATCGGAATTTGACACCAGAAGACAATTGTCCTAAAAATATATTATTTGAAAAATACAGAAAAAAAGTCGATTATACTAGAATATAGCTATTTACCAAATTGTTTATTATTCCATCATTGTCAGCATCAGAATCACAAGCATTTCCTATACCATCGCCATCAGTATCTTCTTGTCCAGAATTAGGTATGCTTTGACAGTTATCCTACATTAGAAAATAATTTATGGGCTCTATTCCTTTTGCTATCTCACAATATCATCAACATCTTCGAAAAACGTTTCTAATATCTAAAGCAGTGACTTAAATATACTTACCTTTTTACATCTTACATCTTCACATTCTAGTTCAATGTCTGGCCATCCATCTAAATCTGTGTCGGGCCCGCAAACAAATCCGTTTCCAGCTGAACCTACTTTACACCTCAGAGTAGACTAAAAATAAAAACCAAAATTCTAGTGTTAAATGTTTATAGAAAA
Organism: Ignelater luminosus; assembly: GCA_011009095.1. Lineage (NCBI taxonomy): Eukaryota > Metazoa > Arthropoda > Insecta > Coleoptera > Elateridae > Ignelater > Ignelater luminosus. The sequence continues at coordinate 97,588 of VTPC01006056.1, forward strand.
ATTAAAATTATTAATGTTCGTATGAAGAACAACAAATATTAAAAGTATCAACAATATTAAACAGTGTCCCCCAAAAAGTTTCCACCATATGGGAAAAATTTTTATCAAATGACTTATGGAAAATTTGTTTCCGGCATCAGGTTTTGCTTGCTCCAGAACCAAAAATGACCTAATCAAAATTATGTGGTCTCCGTTTCCTGTCAAAATTGATAGTTTTAGAAAAAATCTGCAAAAAAATTGGTACAAAACTGGTACAAAATTGCAAAGGAAACATTTTTGTCTCATTAATTTTCTCAAAATTCGGTCAAATAAGTCCATTTTGCCGACATTCTTTCAAAAACCGTCAAATTTGACAGTTAATGGAAACTACATGATTACTTTTGCTGAGGTCATTTTTGGTTCTGGAGCAAGCAAAACCTGATGCCATAAACAAACTTTCCATAAGTCGTTCAATTAAAATTTTTCCCATATGCTGCAGACTGTTTGGCGGACACTGTATACTGAAGAACTTACCTCATCTATTTTCTGACATCTGATACCATCACCTACATAACCAGAAGGGCAGCCTGAACATGTGTAAAATGGATCAGTATCTGTAGCTATGCATAAGACTCCTATAAACATAAGTAAAAGTTTATGAAATGCCATATCACATCAACAAATTTGTAATCAGCTGGATACCGCTATCAATATTGCTTATACGTTAGCTAATATGTCTTTCGCTTCCAAAACCAATTGTTGCTATACATGTTTCTACCTGGAAAAACACCTTATACAAAACGGCAATTGTTAGCTAATTTCAAAAATCTCGATCTAAATTCTAAATTCAACCTTGACCTTATTCTCTTTTACTTGTGCATATTTTAATAATAGTCTTGATTATTCTTTTTATGCATAAGCCAAACTTGCATTTGATAGCGCTTGATAAAAAATGGGTTTGAAAGTTTGATTCAGTATTAAGTAGTTCAAATTTCTAACTTCATAAGTGAACCTCATGGGCAATAACAACGAAATGATAATGACAGTTTCCAATACGGCTGTTTCATACTTAAATGTGCTCGGTTTTTGTTATAGCTACTTTATTGCTTAAGATCTCAAGATTTCCAAATTATTTGAGTTTTTGCTAAGAAATGATTTTGCGAAATATCTAACAAATCAAGTAGTTTGCTGTCTTCTACATCTGTTTGCATTTACTATTATATTAGATGTTTACTCATGCTTGCAGTTTGGGTTGCCTAACTGCAGCTTGGGTTTATCCTTACCAAAAGAAGACAGACACCACTAGGAGTAGCGGTGAAACGGCATTCGCTGTTCACCCTCTGCAGCAGTAGCACTAAGAGTAATGTTTTATGTATTTTTTATGTTATGTCGTTATGTATAAAATCAGAAAAAAAGTGAAGTTTGTTTCAATAAATAGTTTTCACATCTAAACAAAAAAAAACTTAAAAAAAATTAATGAATCTAAACATCTACTCCTTAATTTAATTTTTTAAATCCAGCATTTGCTGGAAAATGCAAATTATTGTTGTTCAGGAAAAAATACAAAATAAGAAGGATACGATCTTAAAGAATGTTATAGTTAAATTTTGCTATTCTAAAGTAGGTTAAGGTTTTTGAAATTGATTACAGATCTTAAAAAATATCTTCTCATGTCCAAAATTTTGTCAAGATACGTTAGAAAATGATAGACATGTTGCCTTATCGCAGTTATCGTGGACACACTGTATACGAGCTCCGTGTCACTAAAAATGCCTCGATTTCTGTTCAATTGATTAAAATCATGATTGGAATCTAAATTCAACAATACAGTTTTACCTGGCCATAGTAACAAGAACAAAACCGTTTTACCAATGTAGTTAAAGAAAATTTAATTTTAATCATGGCATTAGAAATCAGTCCATGACGCACAATTTTCTGGGGAGTTTTACGTAATAGTTAGTACAAAGCATAACTTATACAAGGTAGTGATTGCTAAAGAGACAAAATTGAAACTTGGTTAACTCATCGCTTTGGCTTTAAGATATGGCAATAAAGTATAGAAGAAACTCTAAGGTAATGCATATACAGAGTGTCTGGTAATAATTCGAACAATGCATAACTACATACTCTGGAGATCAAATGACGACGATTCATTCAAAGACATTTGAGAAATTTTTTGGGGACGGAGTATTATTTTGAAATATTTACAATATTTTCTCGATGACGTCATTAATTTGGTACCTGATTTTGGAACTTGAAATATGTACGAATCTCAACTTTCAAGATGTCCGTGTTATAACCTCACTTCTGACTACTACTAGTGGCTGATAGCGTTCTGTATTTTTTTATGACTGTCTGAATGTTTTCAAAAATAACAAATAATTAATATTACCGAATTTACTATTCGAAAAGTTGGAAAGTACACATTATCTCAATCAAGTCGTACACGATCTGATTTTTCTTGATTTGTTTTAAAAGTTACACTTTACTGCCTTTAAAAATATTTCAACGTGATGTAATAGATTGTTTGCCAAAATACTTTATTTCAAAATATATTGAAATGTTTGAAAACACCTTTAGATACAAAGTTTTTAAGTAAAAAGAAGTCTGACGATGATGATGAGATTGGACTAATAACAACAAATTTGTTTTCTTTTTCAACCTGGCATTTCGATCATTGATTAACACAAATTATACATAATATGAATTGTTGAAAAAGAAAAAATCATAAGTGAACAGTTGTATGACCCTCTACTAGATGAAACGTTTTATCGAAATTCTATGAACACTTTAGGCCCTATGTATTGTAGAGAAGACTATTTTAAAACTCATAGAATAAGTTTTCTAATATCTACTCAATTAATTGTGTTAGGAAGATATTGAAGACAAAAACAACAACAAAGTAATTGAAGAAGATATTTAATCAATTGCTAATATCTCCGTTTGAAATTGAGCACGTAACGTTTCGATGACTTGTCTTTATTTGAAGCCCAGAACTTGTTATTGTTATTACTAGATACCCTGTATAATGTTACTTGCCCCAAATCTTGAGTTAGGTTTTGTATTCTTACGAATGTGCACTCAATTTTTCAGTGTTTTGCTCAATATTTAATAAATTACTAGATAAGAATTTTTATTATTCTCTATGATATTTTTAAATTTTACAATTTTCTTCAAAATAGAAAGTTATTTTCAACCACGCTGTATATGAAATTAAAATTAGAGGAGAACTGAAAAAACAGATACTATAATAAAACAAAACCAAGATTGTTATTATATTCTGATATAGAAATATTCTTTTTCTTTATTTATATTAAAGCTTTGTTGAGTAACAACCAGAGAAATAACAAGTTAGGCAAATTAGATAAAAAGGACTAATTAACTGATTTGTAGCACGATTTTAAATCTTTAACAAAGCAAACGTTTGAAAAATTTTTATGGTCCAAATAAATACAATCAGCCGTAATGCAATGACAGTTTAGTTACTTACCAGGATAACAAGGTTTACTTTCACATCCTTTACACTCACTAGTATTTTCTCCAATTCCACATTGGACACCTTAAAAATAGTAAAATACCTTAGCTTCTAATAAATCTATAAACATTAATAATGTTTGTCAAGATCTTTTTTAAAAAATAACAATTCTGACTCTCAGATAGAATGACCAATCCCATGAGATATTTTGAGACAAATTCACTGCTTTATTTATTTATTTTTTTGGTAAAAACACGAAAGTTATTTGCGGTAGACTTTAATAAAAAACAAAAAAGTAAAACACAAACTTTTACGTAATTACAAATCATATGTAATAGTGGATATGTATAAAAAATTGATAGTCCCAAAGATATAAACTGTTAAGAAATAAAAACATATCTTTAAAGAAATAAAAATTTTACATATTTTAATTTTACATCATAGTAAAATAATGTCTGTGATAATTGTAAGATTAAGTTATTAAAAACAAAACTTAATTTATTTAATATCCACTATAATCTGTTGGTTGTTAGTGACCAACTTGTGTAATAAATAGTAACTGGGGGATTTATATCTTTTACTGTAAATATGGGTATTACACCGTTTGCAAAAAAATTGTATATTATGTTTGGATGTGTTTGCTACTACAAGTGAACTGCAATAGTTAGCTTAGACAATGGGTAAAATAAGCATGTACTAATTATGTACTACAGGAGGAAACTTAACAAACATGCTATTATGGACTATACTGTATATCTGTAACCTACTAATTGTAAGTATATTTACAAACTCAGAGAGTTGAACCTATTGCTTTTTATAAACTATTTTCAAAGATTAACTGTTTATGTAATCAGCATAATTTTGCGTATTTTAGAGATGTGTAAAGAAATTTAGAATTAAAAAAAGGAAAATACGAATACCTGAGTTAATAGCAGCTTCTTCAGTCAACGTTGATCTGGCGATAAGAAAAACAATTACAATTTTCTGCCACATTTTCAAACTTACTAGCTCAAAATCTGTATGTGGAATAGCATCTTATAGAAATTCTGCCTTTTTATATTGAGTAATCGCAAACTATTTGTAACATGTTGTTATTTACCAGAAAAAAGTTTGATATGATACAATGTTTGTTAGTTATTTATAATTATCAATTTTTAAAAATGTAGATAAATTAGCTATTTAACAAAGAAGAACAAAAAAATAAAACATAACTTGGAATTATTTTACAAATATCATCTATTTCTGAAAATTCCATAATAAGTATATCCATTAATCGTCTTGAATGATCATTATTATAACAATTTAATTAGCTATTTTTACGACATTCTATTTATTAACTAAATCGAAACATTAAGAATAGAAGATAGTCTTCTAATATTTTGCTGGCCTAATTAACAAACCACGTAACTCACATTTCCCACTTTTTACAGGAAGAACAAAAAACTGATTTATTCGACAGCGAATAGATAAATTATTATTGTTTATTTTTAACAATAAAGTTTAAAGTATTCTGAGATGTATATAGGCCATATTGTTATATAATTAAACATATTAATAATTACAATGGAGTTACCAGGTTAGAAATAGCTACGTTAAGGAGTTACACGGTATGTGTATAAAAGATACGTGGTTTGAAAAATTTAAATTTGAAGTTAAGTGGTCTGAGAGTGAGTATAAGGTTTTAAATAAAATACTAGAAATTGAAATAATGAGATAATTACGGTATATTATATTTGGAAACATATAAAAATGTCAAATAAAATAAAATGTTAGTAAAAATACATGTAACGATGGTAATTTTGACCTTTTGATTGAAGCAGTCTGCTAAAATGGCAACTCGTCATAAAAAGAGTGGTAGTCCCTTAGTATTGTACTTTTCAATTCTTGCAGATGGTTGTACTTTGCTTCCGTTATCTTCAACCTACTGTCGTACAAATTTGGAAAATTCTCTTCACGAAATGCTTGCATTTTGTCTATAGGATGGTTTAATGATGGTTTTGGATCCTGTCTTTTTCGTCTGGATTTTCTTGAAGATTCTTCCGATTGTTTTGCGTTATCCTCGCAAGCAGGTAATAGTTTGAACACATCTTCAAAATTTAGTTTGTAATAAATTTTTCCGTCGTCAGAATACTTCAAACAGCGGATGTCAGTAACTTTGGTGTCACCTTTCTTCAATCCAGGACGGATCGACTTGTACATTGTGGGGTTTGCATAGTTTTTGAAGAATGAATGTTCTAAATAAGTAACCTTATAAGGTGTAGAATGCTTTCTAGCATTTTTGCATATCTCTACATAATCAGCTGGCACATGAACTTCTCTCTGTTTTAGATACCGCTCTATGGTGGAGTGCATAGAGTCACACTCCATTTGAGTGTGACCTTTTTCCAGATATTTGCTTTCGATACAGATCTTGTACTTAACAACTAAATGTAACAGGGCATTGCTCAAAATAGTACTTCTGTTTTGATAGTTACAGCCGTCACTGAAAATTATTATTTTCTTTGCATTGTTGCAAAGCGGTAACTGGGATTGAATGAAATGACTTACAATGCTTGCAAACTCATTTGCAGTGAATTCGCCTTTTGTTTCATTCCACAGGTAGCAAAATCCATCTTTTGTCTTTAGATCATACATACAAAGGTTGTGGACCGAAAGTTTCCTCCTGTAATATATGTCTGAAGCATTTGATTTAGGACACAATAACAGGCTCTGAAGATACACCGTGTAAACATGCTCTTCATTTCTTTTATCGTTGTCTTTTTCTTGCCTAGCAGCGGTTTCCTTCTTTGAATGATTCTTGTATTCTTCACTAGTAATATATCACATTGATCTTTCTTCGGTCTGTATAAAGACAAACTCAGATCTTCAAACGTTTTGTGGAATGTACAGGAAGACAGTGGCTTGCATTTTTTTCCTTGCACCAATTGTCAGTATAAACATTGAACAACAAGGCTCTAAATAGAGTTTTTGAGAAGATGCCCGACAATAACGTGATTCTACATTTGGCAATGCCAATAAAAACTCTTTTAATAAATTTAATCTTTCATTTAAATTCCGTTGTCTTGTAATCTTCTTTGATTGTCTTTTATTTTCAGTTCTCTCGTCGGTTTCGTCTTTTTCTTCCAACTCTACATGATCTTCTCCTCCGTCTTCTAACCACTTGTTGATCATCCATTCTACTATCCCTAAAATTGCCAGTAATGTCTTTTTGCATACTCTGACTTTTGCTGAATTATCTACATATAAATAGAATTTAAAAGAAAATTTTCGGCGTGAAGTGTTTTCAATTTTCCTATCCCGAGATCTTTGGGTAAAATTTACATCTGTCATAGTTTTTATGAAAATCTTTCTTTCCTTCCAGCTAAACTTCCAAAAATCATTAAACATCTTTTGTCTTTCTGTTTCTGTCAATGTCTTGCAATGAAAGGTTTTACCTTTACATTTGCAAGTAACTTCTTTCGTCGTTCTCTTAGGCCTACTGACAAATCCCGTGACTTTTCCATCTATAACCTTTCTCCCTTTGTATTCTTTACCTTGTTCACGTAAGATCTTTGCTTTTTTAACTTCCCAATCATCTTCTGTTACTTGATGTCGTTTTCTTCTTCTGGGTTTCAGAATATCTTGACTTATATCTTTATCAAGATTTTCAGCTTCTTCAATTGCCTCAACTGGTTCTGTGTTATTAACACTGTTATTTGCTTCTGTTTCTATTGTAATTATATTCAAGTCATTTATATCAGCAGTTTCTACGTCAATAGTCGTACTGATTTGATGATTGGGTTCTGCCATTTTATTATCCTACAGAACTCTAGGTTCTGGTAATTGATTTTTCTCATTGTAAACTTTAGCTACCACAATTATTTCTTGTCTACTGTTTACCTCTTGACTTAACTCCGTTGCATCCTTTGTTCCCTTGTCACATGGTTCTGAGGTAAACTAATTAGATTTTTCTGCTTGACAGTAAACACTTTCACTTATTAAATTATAATCAAGGTCTGTATGGGTCTGAATGTTACAATCATAATGTAATTCTTTAACAGCACTAAGTGCTTCAGTATCTGAAAAGTTTAGGTTTATAGTGAGACTTCCAAAACTTATATCTTGACTTATATCAAAATTTCCAGCTTCTTCTTTTTCCTCCACTAATTGTGTGTTATTAACATTTTTGTTATTATTTTCAGTCTTCAATATTATGAAATTATTTAAGTCATTTACATCAGCTGTTTGATTTTGAGCTTCAGATTCAGGAAATATTTGAATTAAGATGCCATTTTCATCAATCATGAACGTGTCTGCTGTAGAAATAATATCATCAACAATGACATCTTCCTTGTTAATCTTTGAAGGTGAATTAGTACTGTCAGTACAATCTTGGTTCTTGACCGGCGGCAAAAGCAAACATCCACCGTTTCCCTTGTCAGATTGTGCAATTATTGCTAGTTTTAGTATTTTTTTTGTTCTCAAAGACATTTTTGAACTGAAAAGTAACAAAAACGTAATTAGTGGTCAGTTTAATAAAACGAATACAGACCACTTAACTCCTGGAATGTCTTTCATTCAAAACCTTTAATTGTAGATAAACCCCGTATCTACCGTTTCATATTGAAATAAAACCTCGTAACTTCATAAAGAACAGATTAGCACACAACGTAACTCCGTCTGTTTTTCTGCTAGTAAATCCTTATAAAACTTATAAATTACCTGAATTTAAACTAAACTTAGTAAAGTACAATTTTAAGTAAATTATTTTAAAAGTAAACGTTGATAGAATGAAAACGTGTAACTCCTCAAAAATTGCAAACTAACCTAAAACTTTGTTTTGTTAACAAAACACGTAAATCACATATCCTTTTCAAACAGGTTAGTTTTCAACTTAAAATTTTATGTTCATTATAATTTTATGCTAAAATAATATTATATTGCATTACCAACCTTCAAACACGTGCCATATAGCCTCCAAACAATAAAAAATGTTGTAATCACAGATAAATCCAAACACTGCAGTGCATTACAACAGGCTGCCCCTGCTAGGAGTTACTTGGTTTGCAATAACGAAATTTCATGCTAAAAATATACGTGGTTTGTTTTTCCCTTTTGTTCGATGATTTAAGTTTTTTGGAGTTATAAGGTTTGGTGAAGTTGTGCAGGAACCATAAACGAATGCAATAGCATGAAAATCTCAAAATCGTATTTTTTGGAGTTACGTGGTTTGTTAATTAGGACAACGATTTGCTAAATTTTAACTTTTAAAATGTTAGTATTCGTACTTATTTAACTTTTCTATAAACTGGTAGATTATAATACCAGACGAACATCAAAATTCAAAATTGTAGAAAGGTGAATTTTAAGGTTGATTTATGAAAGTGACTTAAAAATTGTGCTTAACAGATATGCATTAAATCCGTTTCTTCAGAACTCTTCTGTTGTAAAAAATTTTCAGATACATTTATCTAGATTTTTTCAAAACTTTGAGTATCAATTGTAAAATAATAAAGTGATTGTGGTCGGATGATTTGTTATACAACATTTTGTTATGAATTTTGTAGAAACTTTGTTACTCATTACAGCCAAACAAATCTGAACCATACAGGATAAAGTGCAAAGGAACCAACATGAGTACAAGGTTTATGATTGTTCGAAAGACTGTTTAGACTATCTATATTCTGACTTGATCTCCAATAACTAATGCTGCTCAGAAGTGATCAAAATAAAGCCTCTCCAATCACATTCTTTACAGGAGTAGGGGGGCAAAGACTTTTGCCTAGTTTGTAGTTAGTTAGGAAAAAATTCAAGAATATGATGTACCAGTATCAAGACCTAACTCGTCATCAGCATCTACAGCAAGAAGAACATCAGCTGCTCACTAGTAAGTGCAGAACTTAAAAATTAAAACTGTTGGGCATTGAAATCTTGTGCTGTGAGCTATCTGAAGTTTTTCAAATCGCACAAGCCAAGTACGGTCTTGTGGATAGATTTCTAGATTTCACTATAGACATGGAAAGAGTGTCTTTAAAATATACAATTTGATTTTATGAATACTTTTTTCTTAATTCTGCATGTACAACACTGGTCAACAAATTTTAATTTTCAAACATTTTCTTGGATTTTTAAGCAATATTTTATGTTATTTACAGCTTCTCGTGCTGAAAATAAAAAGAGAATATTTTCATCACCTCAAA
>VTPC01006058.1:0-27527 GCA_011009095.1 Ignelater luminosus
TGAATTAATATATTAGAAAACGTTAGAGGCGCTAATCTGCAAATGACCAACAAATAATGTACAGATTAAAAAGTGAACAATAAGTTTATTTCATGTCAATATTTCACAGAATTTTTTGCATTTTCAAAGCTCAACAACTAATTAATTTGAAAAGATGTATAACAATCAACAATAAAAGAAACCTAGAAAAATGTGTAGATTATAAATAAAAATAAGTCTCTAAATAGAATTATAACTTTAAAACCATAGACTAATCCAAAAACAAGTAAATAAACAAAAAAAGTTGATATTTAAAAACACACGTTTGTTTGGATATGAAATTCTTTTATTTATTTAATAAATACACAATTGCATAATCGTGGAGTCTTCAAACTTTTTTCTTATATAGCTCTGAATCACATTTCTCTAAGTTCAGTCACACCACAAGTTTTTGTATCTACGATTACTAATTATTAGATTATTGCTGTTGAGGGCCAATTGTACAATGTTCATAGTTAAATTGTAGATTAACGATTGATCTACAGTTTTATCTGAAACTTGGCTTTACAATGATGGATGACTGGAAATAAACTTTAATCGGTGGGTCTTAAACTAGTTAATCAGATTTTGAATTATTTAACTGACAGATTCTCAATATTGTAAATGATAAACTTAGCGAGAAATATAAATCTTTTTGAAATTTTTGAAGAAATATTGAGCGATGACAAACACATTATAAATATTATAGAAAGACCTCATTTGCTACAAATTTATAAAAAAGGAATTAAATCATTCCGAACACAAAAGCAACACGAGTTTCTATGTAAACAGATTTAGACTGTCCAAAAAGTCTGTGCAACAAATTTTAAAACGGATTTTAAAATGTTTTTATTACAGTGATTACGCGGTTGATCACATGGAAGTATCTATTAACATTACGGTCCTGGTTTATAAATCTATTTTTGTTACCATGGGCAGTATTTCAAAATACATAGCATAAGAAAGGTAACTCGAACAATTATTTTCCTGACGCAAGAATATATTTCAATGCCTACAACTCCTAGAAAAATCGAAGAAGTAAAAAACGATTTGTTTTCCAAGTTGTCCCAAAAGATTCTACTCATGTTAGAATTCAGTTTTCTGGTACATACGTGGTTATGCTTTGCTGTAGTAAACACAACTTGCTATTAATATACCAAATCACAACATTCCATATAATTACTCAACATGTTTGTAAGGTGTTAGGCAGCAGGGTTCTGGTCTTTCAAACCCGACGTCCTTCGACATTCTACCTTTTTGGTTGCCTTATTTGTACATTTCTAGACATCAAATATGCCTTTGACAAGGTTTAACACAAAGATCTTCTCTTAAACACTTTATACTATGTGTTTATGTGTACTTTGGTTCTATCTACCTTATTTCTTAATCACAGAAATTAATTGGTAATCCTATGTTAATAATGAAAGTCGAAATTTTCTTTTCAGTCAAGGTTTTAAGAACACGTTCCTCTTTAACAAGACAAATAAAACTAGATCTAGTAACTAAAGAACCTAGAAACACACAAATTGTATCACTATCTCTGAAAGCTTGCTGATATGGCGTTACCACTCTTTTCGTTCTAACTATCAATAATTTTTTTGCTTACAGACTGAATTGAGTCGACATCGGACAATCTTTTTTGGAGTTTACACTTTTTAGATTTCCACTTTATTCTGTCCTCCATTCCTTTTGCCCAATATTGCCAAAATAGTCCATAACCTGGACAACTGGTCGTCCAAATAGTTCACTCCGCGCATGGCTCTACGTTCTGGATTTCATCAAAATTACCGCCGACGGCTCTAGAATATTCTTCCGGTAGTTTTGTTCATGATGAAAGCTTAGGTCTGACGGTTGAGAATCAAACTCAAGTTAGCAAAAACAAATACCGTTCGGTTACAAGAATCTCACCAGAGCCAAAATCCTCCAGCTGTCTGATATCCGGTAATTTAGTTTCTTCAACCTTCTCCGGTGTCAAACACATGTTTAAACTATAGGTTCACAATTTCTTCTTCTTTCGACTGGGGCGCTTCTAGCTTTCTGTGGAGGTTTTTAACCAGGCCGAGATGCCTCCATTTAGGACGTTATGTGACTAAGACGGTCAATCAGAACTTTTCTAGGATTCGACCAGAGAAAACCTTGAACCAAGATTAAACATATTTTGTTTGTTGTGTTCTTTCAGAACTAGCAAATTTACCTCTCGACCTTGAAGACATCCTTGATACGACCTCTCTAGGTTATCACTGACTTAGCTACAGTAAAACTAACAAATCTCCCTTCCAACATCTTAAAACCAATACTTTTAACCATTTCTTCCATCAACGGAAATGACTCAGCAATCCCGGCTTAGAAACCGCATGATATTTTCAACTTAGGGATCATCTATTCTTTGCCCACACAGAACAGAGGACATCACCACTATTAGTGTTTGCTACTACATAGAGATTCTACAGTCTTTGTTTTGCCTAATTGATTAGAGGCCTATACAAATCTATTTTAGACATTTGAAGATATGGTTTTGCCAGTACAGTTTTGCCATAACTGAATCGACTAACAATTAATAAAATCGAAGATGAGTTTTTTCTAAGAGTCTGTTGACATCTAAGCTGAAGAGGACTTTTATTTAAATTATCTAAAGTAAAAAACGGATTATCAATATCAAGAAAAAATGGATACCAAATTTAGAGTTAATGTATGTAATACAAAAGATTGTTGAAATAGTATCAACAATTCCTCTGTCTGTTTAAGAATAATGTTCAGAAGTTGAGAGAAACCGTGCATACGTTTCTTGGCTAAACAACGCTCCAAACAAATCGTCTTGGTTCACATGTAGGACCTATACAATGTTTCTCATAAGGTGAAAAAGAAAGCTTCGTACCACAAAATATTGAAAAACTGCTGCTCTGGACGAAGAAAGTTCACAGTTTCATGTTCAGGACCGGGGTCTTCTTTTGTCTTTCAAACCAATTTGTGTGCCCTGAAGCAGTGCCTCACTGGCTTAAAGTCTGAGGCCGGCTCTGATTATAAAGCAATTTGAAAGACAGCTTACAATTTTGGATATTCATTAATAATTAACAATTTCAAATACGATTTTAGAACAAGCGTTCAGTTCACAATCAAATATTTTCAAAGCGTGAATTGGACAATCGCCACCTAAAGCTGCGGAATTAGCTTCAGCGCAAGTATAACTCAATTAGCACGTATAGCTCAAAACTTGTAAGCTTGGGATTTTTATAGTTAATACCCGGAATAGCTATAGTGCTGTTATAGTTTTTAATGAGTCAGCAAACGTCAAAATTTTTGATAATGATAACGTGGCAGAGTTTGTTCAATCGAGAAGATTTTTGAAAAAGAAGTAGTTGCTTCTTATTTTAGTCGTTATGATAATTTTTGTTTTCCCTTGCTCTTCTTAATGGAAAATCACGAGATGCTACTAGATAGCATTCGAAAGTTGTGTGATACTTTCTCATATCAACTCAAATGCAATTTGTCTCCCCTAAAGAATTGCTAAGCAGGCGGGTGGTTTCCTCATTATTTTTTATAACGCGTAATACTAGTAGGTAAAATTTGAGAATTTTAATTTTGACAAGAAAAATTAGAACTTTTGAAAATTCAGCAATATGTAAGCATTGCTTGATATGTATTTGTTTCTCCTGATTGCATAATCCACACAGGCTTTAGGAACGTGAGTGCAGATTGTTTAAAAATGGTTTGTTTTATTACAATTCGTTGGTAAACGGAAAGTTGCTCTGTTTTGTAACCATACTTTTAGTATTTTAGGCATCCAAGACTTTGTTGTTTAGAAAAACAAAAAAAGCAATGTGGACAGTTGGTGTGTTGAGATGTTAAAAGACACCTGTGTACAACTTTTACTACAGACAATAAAAAGACAATTAATTTATTTTATTTAATTTAAAAAAATAAAACTATAGTTAGCAACATTTTTCATTTGTTTTAAAATAAATTTAGATATCTCTAAAAATTGTGTTAATTATCCAGTCAAGGCAAATTTTTTACCATGCATTCTTCCGCATATTTTTATTCCCTGAGGTGCCATTTTATTTGATAAGTCTTCTACTCTATAATCACCTAAATATAACAATTAGTAAATTAGAGTAGTTATTTAATGGCATGTGCATACATTCATTGTATTTTGACATTTATGAATGATGTAAATTACAACAGACGCAACTTCCTCGTAATTTAAAATTTAAATTAACCTCTTTTTTGTTGGAAGATTAAAAAAGAGCAATTTTTTAAATTATTGCAACTATTCAAACCATGTTAGTGAGCAATTAGTAACATTGTGTTAAAAACTTACGTTTATTGCATTTACATTTTAAATCGATAAATCTGATTTCCCTGTTAAGAAATGTCGAATTTTTACCTTCGTTATCTGCTAATTATGCGGAACCATTAGATACTTATTTAATAAGGTCAATATCTGAATGTATTGATCGTTTGTTATAAAAAGTATAAAAAAGAAACAAATAAAAGTTCCTCTTATTATTATTATTTAAAGCTAATTAAATGAAATAGAGGTTGGTACTAATGAATACCATTGTAACAGAATTACAATAAAACATTTTATTATTTTTATAACTTTCTAATTATACTTGCTTTAGTATCAATAAAAACCAGAGAGAAATAAAATTAGCAAATATCTATTGTGAAAATGAAATAAAAAAATAAAAAATGAAGATAAAAAAGATAATAAATGATCGAGTTATTACGTTTAGGTAATCGGTATACCCCGAGCATTCGTTTTCATTAGTGTCTATAGTGAATTTCATTTAAAGAGTTTTATCTGCATCTGGCGGTTCTGTAGAAGGAATTTGCAGAACATGAATGATAACCGCTGTAAACAATTGTCAATTAGACGTTGTCTAGTTAGTCCACAATACAACAGGTCGACAGTGTGCTTTGTTAGGCTCCATTAGAGGTCCGTTGACGTTGGAACAATTGGCAATGGCAACAAATGTCCCTCCGGTTCTACTTATCACACGCCTATCTGATCAGTCCTCGGCAGCTTCAACGGCGGCACGATGAGCTATCGGCCCCAGGACCAATTATAAGGAAGTCTCGGGAGACACGCGAAGCATGCGAAACGATGATGCAGTTCAAAAATACGGCAATTCGTCCGGCAACTACTCAAACCGCATGTAATCTTGTTAGTGCGAGTCACCTTTTTTGTTGTAGACTCTTAGTGCTAGGATCTCGTAATATTAATACCTCTGTGGTCATCGCAATATACGAGCCGACACCAAAACAATTATTTAAAACGTGTGTAGGCATTAGACTCTCGCTGGGAAATATGTTATGCGTGAACGAACATTAAATTAGAAAGACAAGCAGCATGGTGAGAGATACACTGAGCCTGTATCATCTACGAGCTTTCCGTCGAGGTCCTTGCACGTTAACCGTTGCCATTCGGATGTATCGTCGTTCAGAAGAAGCGACGACTTGCGTACGTGGGGCAAAAACAGAGGATGATCAATGGCAGTGAATCTTTCCACACAATAAGACGAAAGAAGCAAAAGTCTATCCCGCTGTTATTTCTTTGCCGTGACAATAAAAATTATAGGCTAGCTGAACTGGAAAACAACAGGTCGAGCAAGCAACCGCGGGTCGTGGATTGCATTCATTAACGGTCGACACGCAAGGTACCTGTCTGGGGCCCGGGGCTGTGCGTGAGATACCCGGGGCCCGCACCCTACGGCTTTGACCCTTTCTGCCCTGGTAGCAGCCCGCAAACTACACTAATTAGGGATAATTTCGTTGCAACTCCTTTTCGACTCACACTTTACACGACCACTATTCGATCTCTGCAGCTTTTTCTAATTGCCTAGCGACAACCTGTTGTTGTAAACACACATAACTGGATTTGCTTCCTTAACGTCAATTATTGAAATATTCACACGATATCTAAACTCGCACAAATAACATAATAGAACAAAAACGTTATACTTCAAGCTTAACTAACAATTAATTGCTTTTGAAAAATGCAACAACAAAAAGTTATTATACAGTGGCAAATTTATACAAAGCTTCGGGCAAATATCCTTAACATAATTAGCAGGAAGCAATTTGTTTATATTAAATCAAAGAAGAAAATTAAAAGCTGTTACTTTATAATAAACGTTTTATAAATCACCAAATAAATCAGCTGGAATTTTAATAACTGAAAGAACAAATGCTTTTCTTTTTTTTTTCTTTTAATTTTGTTCTCGTTCTGAAGGGCAGTCTTTGTATAAATATCTTTGTAAACAAATTTACCACATAGTGTGCCTTGCTTAATTCGTTTTCATTATGGTTAGTTAAGTTCTAACACTACAAGAAATAAGAACTACAGATCATATACATTTAAGAAAGTACTATATAATTATAATTTAACAAAAAAAACAGCGGTAGAAATAATTGAATGTACTGTTGCCAAAAATAGTTGTAGTTAAATTCCTTTTGGTTCTTTCTGCGTAATTGCGTTACTTCATTTGTACATTTAGACACATCAATCTAAGGATGATATAATGAACTTATGTAAATACTGGTTGTGGTGTCTCATAATAGGTATTTGCTAACCTACGCCGACGGTTGATAGGTTTTTAAATAACAAATGTATTACAAGTCCTTTACAATGATATCCATGTTCTAACCACGTTTTATGTTAAGTGGCAGTTTCAATAATAGTAAAACCGCAAGTCTTTGAACAATCGAAGTACAAATTATATCCTTATTATTGCCTATGCAACAACAGTATAAATTAAAAAAAATCGATATTAGATATAATTATACTACTTGGCGGAAATTTCTATTAAATAGTGCATAAAGGAAACCCATTCCGGTACAAAAGATAGCTCGATTATTATTTATGTGTCATCTATTTGAAGTTGCTATTTCACATCATATCAAGATAGTAGTTAAATGGCATACTTACTATCTTGTATTTGTAGTTTTATTAACAGAAACACAAAGAGGATGTTTTAAAAGAAACAAACACCGACAAAGACAAATTTCATTACAAAACAAACATCTTTTAATAATCTTTTTTCGATGCTTGATCGCGTATTTTGTTGGGCCTCCCTCTACAAATAAAACCTTTCTTTAGCAGACTTATTAATTTTAACTTTATTTACGGTATTTATTAACGTTAAGGGGGTACCCAAGGCTTGGTTTATACATCCTTAATTTGTAAAAATAAATAAATAATATAAAAGCTATGCATGAGCAGCTTTTATGTCTTTTAAAATTATCTTCTAATATACCGAGTGTTCTCGTGACACTTGCTTTTCGAAGAAACCTTGTAGTGACAACTGCAGTATGGAGTTTGCCATTATGCTGTTGGAAAGTGGGGTTTGCTAGTTTTTAGAAATAGAGTAATGTATCAGGTTTCAAGACACTCCAAATGTGGTCCTACTATTGGACAAGTTCTTGACACCACTATATTCTTGGTTCCCTATGCCTTTAAACCAATAGAATATAAAAGATTGAAAAAACCTTTCATGGGTTATTTAAACGATTAATAAACCCGGAGTTTACGTTATTCCAAAAAGACTGTACTAAAAATCTAAATATTTTTTATCCATTTATTGTTAATTTATTAGCAAATATGTTTTCTTTGCTTTTCAGATAATCATCGATAGCCCTAACGCGACTAGGACGAGCAGACAAAATACTGGACGACTAGAAGTCAACTACCTTTACATGATTAAAGTGAAGAGTATCAAACGAGGTTTTCATTTTTGTTGTTTCCTATATCAAGAATTTACTTTTGGTATGGTACATAAAACTAAGAAAAATTGACACCACGAATATTTTGGTATGTTAGTTGCAAACTGACAATTTCTGATTGAAATATATGCGTTTAGATAACATGTTAAAAGTCTATCAATTTCTTAACTGGCTGCTCAGAAATCCAAGATTTAAAAGAACTCAAGCATTAGCTAGCAATTTGTCAAAATGTGTCTACTCGGACCATAGCCAGAAGGTATTTTCCCCACTCTAAAATAATAGGAACAGAATAATTAAATAATGAGGAGAAGATATTTGTTCTACCAAAAATTTTATTTGCCATCAAAAGTGATCAAAACCTTCAAAAGAGGTTATAGTCTTTTAATTGTTCCAAGACAGTTAAAATCTAATTTTCCGAATGATGAAAAAACAAAATCTACGAAGATCGCCTGAATCTATCTTATTTCAAAAACCCATTGCATACCGTTGATGTCAAATACGATCTTTCCTTTCTATAAATTAAAATGACACCTTTCCTAGTTGTTATGGTGGAGAGAGTAAAGCAAAACGCGAAGCAAGACCAATACCAGTTTTTTTTTCAAGGCTTAGTTGAAACTCATTCTTGTATATCGCCTCGAGTGGTCAAGGTTTGTAAACTTTTAGTCCTTCTTTAGGCAAGATAGTTTGTATTTTCTTACCAAGCAAAAAAATTCAGTTATATTATTTTGTATAAATAATAAAAAATGGTTTCATACACAAGCTGTCTATTTCAATATTTTACAAAAATTTATAAACACAAAATCCATAGAAGAGATTTGTAGTTTAAACTTTTTGCTGTTTCATAAATTCTTATAATATTTAAAGTTTTTCCCAAAGAAAGTCACTTTACATTCTTTCGTAAAATGAACCGCTTCTGAGTAAAATAGAATTTATAATGCTATGAGATCTCTCAACATTAATGTTAAAATTTCTTTGTTTCTAATATCTCTACAATGTTGAAATCAAATTTTCCTATATATCATTAATTTCACAAAAATCCGCTTTTCGGTTTCGTTTCATTGATAGTCAGTATTCAGCACAGTTGATTTATTAGTTCCAAGTTCTTATTTTCCAAAATTTTGTTTAATTATTTTGCTTAGTCATGAAAACCTATTACCAAAGTTAATATTAAGTAAAATATTGGATCACGAGGGGCTTTAAAAATTTTAAATTCTGCACACTTTGGGGTCTCATAAAACATGCAATCTGCGTTGTAACTTTACATGTGTGCGCAACTTTTTGCCAAACTTTCCTGCTCGAAAAACGCAGGTTTTGATAACAGAGCAGACAATAATACAAAGTTTGAGCAAAGCAAAACGGTTTTTTGTATTACTTAAAGACGTGTCAACCAATTTTAAAATTTTTTTGCTGAAATGAAAGTTATAAATAATTGTTTGTCTTTGTCTTTGAGATTTCGGCCATTTAGGGTCCTACTAATTGGTGCCATGAACGGTCGAATTCCAAAACACTAACTAAAATCATTGTACCTATAGTTTTTATTTGAGCTATAAACCTTCAGAATTAGTCAATGCATTTTTGAGCAACATAAATTGATGCCCTAATACTGAAGTTGTACTAGAGAGCTTGTACGGCTGGAGGGTTTGGAAAAAGTTGCAGTATATCGATATGTTCTTCTTTTTAAAATAAACTTTAGTTTCATTATTTTACTTAAAGCCTTTATACACAATTACGATTTGATTGCAAAAATGTAGGAATAATGATTTGAAGACATTTTACCAAAATATCAAAACGTTTGAAAAATTATGGATAATCTAACTGTACAAAGATGCTTTTAGGGACGTACCACCCATTTCACTTATATTATATATATAATAGCTCTTTGGGCCTGCAGGCCCATGGCCTCTATTTTCTTAACTATTTTCCTCCATTCCTTTCTGTTTTTCGTCTTTTCTTCCCAGTCTGGTATTCTTAATAATCTTATGTCCGCGATGACATCCTCTATTCATTTCTTCTTTGGCCTCCCTCTTCTACGTCTTCCATCATCTTCTTCCATCAATACTTTCCTTGCATGCCTATGTGTGAGTACTCGGTAAACGTATCCTAGCCAATGTGCTGTTTGTCCCCTAATCTTCTATATTGTGCTAGATTGTTAATACAACTCTATCACCTCTTGGTTTGTTCTTTTCCTCCATGTACCATCATTTTCATTTATCCCTCTATATATCTTCCTTAGTATCTTTCTTTTCCATCGTTCTAGTTTTTGCATGTTCCTCTGACTTAATACCCAAGTTTCACTACGGTACATTGCTGATGGTTGCATGACTGTTCTATATGTCCTTATTTTAGTTTTCCGGGTTATCAGCTTGGAATTCATTATTTTGTTTAATGCTCCCATGGCTCTGCTTCCTTTTGTAATTCTTTTCTCTATTTTCGTGCCTTCATTGGCTCTATTTGATATCGTCACACCTAGGTATTTGAAATGGTCAACTTTTTCGAAACTATATTTTCAGTCATTGCATTTAATATTTATTTTCTCTCCAGCTCTCATTTCAAAATATTTTGTTTTGTCCTCATTTATATCAAGTCCGAATTATTTGCCAGTTGATTCTATTTTTTTAAACATTTTCTCAAATTCTGTTTTGATCTTGTAATTGATGCTACATCATCTACAAATGCAATAACTGTTTTCTGTAGTGTATATCCATTTCACTTACAGAATCATAACAATTCTAGTTTCCATGTTTTCAAGCAATCCGAAGACTGAGACTACTGAATAAGTAAGAATTAATTTGATGCAGAATCCGCATTGTTCAGACCAGTGACATTTTTTCCTCTGGAAAAAAGCTTTGCATTCAGGTTTGGTACTATTTTCTTAAACGTATAAAATCATTTGGTGCAAAGTTTAATTAACAATAATGTTATCGAATTTAGTTTGATTTACACAGGATTGTGCTTTTTTACGCTACTCATGGGCACTACGAGGGAGGTGCCTTGCACCCTCTTGCGTGAAAGATTTGGTTTTCAGAAATCTAACAGTATATTTTTGACAAAAGAAAGAAGGCACGTTTAGTATAATCTAGCCTATCTGAAAGTTTTATTTGTCCTTCATATTGGGATAACGATTTCAAGTTTAATTCGTGTGTATGTAATGAGAATAGAACAAGGACAAACTGTTTTGACCTTGTTTTCTTTTGATCGCAGTCTAGCTATCGATTATACAACTTTAATTACATATTATTTGTTCTTTTACCTTTTACTATATTTCTGAAAGTGTCTCTCATGTTAGTTAGTAGAATTCTGAGTTTATGAACAGGCTCAAATTTGGAAACTATCCAGTTGTGAACTATAGCTTCCTTCCTGCATTTACCTCAAGCTGAAGATATCTGTATTTATAATCTGTAAGCCCAATTCTATTAGACTTTCTATATGTTGAACTGTAAAGAGTTTTTAAATCAATGGGTTTAAACATAAGTACTTTTAACTGAAATTGAAGAGAAATGCCAGAGATAACTTGTATGGGTGCTTAAATGAAACGGGGAAAATTAGTTTGTCACGTTTGAATCTTTGTTTCCGATATACAGAATCTCAGACACAAGACGTCAATAGAAGTTGCTTATGTTTAATCTTCTGAACTAACAATATTAAAAATTGATCACAGATAATAGAAACCTACATACAATAATCAAAGAATTAATACAGCACAAAACACAGGGTTATAAGGCAGGGTTATAAACCAGTTTCATGCAGAAATTGGGATATTCGATTGTCCTACATTACCTTAGCTATTAAGAACATCTTTGCTTTAGGAATAGCTCAGAGTTCCTCTGTATTCAAAAATGGAGATTTCTAGGAATGTACTGTTCCGGTATTCGCTTATACAACCATATAAAATCCTAAACAATTTTGCTGAGTAGTTCCAAAAGTATCGATATTAACTCTGGAAAACTTGCCCTTCAGCAAAAGTTACTAACGTACCTGTTCTTCAGAACATATGGAACTTTTCTCAGCCTCGGATAAATTTTTTATAGAAGTATTTCAAACAAAAACATTTTCGCAAAGAGTAAACAGCATCAGAAAGTAATCAACAGCTTTCAGCATTAATTGCAATATGACGAATTATGTCTTAAGGTCTACAGATATATTATGCACCACACTAAGATAAGTTGCAACACTGGAGTATTATTCCTTCAAGAGCAGCCAATTTCAGTTTGGTACTACATGGTATACCTAATAACAAAAAGTCTAGCAAAGGTGTTATTTACAAACATGAATAGTTATTGCCCACGTATTACAAAAGTACAACCTGTTGAATAGAATTTTACTCATTAGATCTGAATTCCAATCTTTTGTTCAAAAAAATAAAAAAAATATTTTTATAAGATTTATTATAAGACATTGGGCATGAAATAGTTTGGCTGTTTTACCCTGACCTATAAATTTGATAAACTGTATCAAAGTTAAAAAGTGGATACTTCTTAATTAACACAGCTGGACCATAAAGTTGTAAGTGAATAAATATCTTTTTCTTCTGCTAATTCTAAAAGTAAATTCTTTCTATTTACTGCTACCGTTTTTTTGCAATAACATCCCACACATTTCAACATCTCATATGATATGGATAAAGAATACAAGAAATTAACTAAGAGAATCTAAGCACACGGTATACAAAAACATAAAACTGAACTATAAAGAGCTTTTTACTGTCTGACTTTTGTGACCACTAAACTATGTTGTTTATTGTTTATTAAAATGGACTGAGATTTTTACTTTTACATTTAATGGCCTTGCATTTCGTTATTTTTAATTTCTTGTACGACGTGAATTTCATCTTTTCCCATCCCTCTGCTGACTCAACAATAAAAATTCTTCAACCAGATTGAAACAATAATAACAATAATAAAAAAATGTACATATCTTCGAGGTTTGTTTCGCTTTTCTTCCGAATAACTGTAGTGCCTGAAAAGGCAGCTGAAGCTCGGCCGGTTCGGTGTCTAGTTCTTGCAGCAGACGAAGGAATACCAGTAATTTATAAGAAACACAATCTAGATGCTGCATCAACAATATCTCGATGACTGTGGAGCCTACACTGGCCGTTGGTGTCATCGACTTGTCGCCATATTAATATCGCGTGTCTGAAGTGTACAGTGTCTTCATTCTTAAGGAAAAGTAGTTTTAATCCCTCTACTTATATAGAAGAAGTTTTTCTATGTAAAAAGTTGTTATAATTACGCTTGGTCGGTTATTACTATTACTATATACACTTTTAATAACCAATGTATGTATTCTATAACATCCTTTCATTTATTTTTGCTATTTCCACTTAATTCACCTTCCTGAAATCTTAAGTTATTCAACAGCGGAAAAACCAGAAGCGAACTTAAGTATGTGTTTTTTATGCCAATTCAACAACAAATGACATAAAAATAATCAAATTAAGAAAAAGTAAATAAGTAAATCAGTACAATCTACCGCCAGGAGCACGATAATAAAATCACAATTAACTATGCCAGTGCATAAAGAAAGAGAAAATTCAGATCGCTTAAAAGGTACTTGAAAAAGGATTTTATGGTTTTGTTACATCCATAACGAGCAATTTACCTACTCCAATTAAGACTGATCGATGTTTATTGTTACTAAAAACAATTCCAACTTTCACCTGATCTCTGTATTTTAGAACCGGACACGCAGCTACTCTTCCACAAGTGTGTGTTGTGAAACGTCAACCTCTCAACCTCTATATGGACATCTCATTATTGTGCCTACACCTAAAAAACTCTTGTGTATGTTAATTTATGTTTTATAAAACTTGTTACATTTTTTAGTTAGGTTGTTACATTAAAATTAAATATTGCAGACATTAATTTAGAACCTACATTAATATATTCCATATTTGTGTTAATAAAACAAAACATAAAATAGGAAATCCTCATTTTTTCAGTAGGAAAAGAAACTCATTAACCTTTTTCTAGAGGTTCTATCCTAATAAGTGGTTTACCTTTTTTAACTAATCTGTTATGAGTAAATAAAACTTTTTTAAATTAATTCCTATTAATCAAAACGGTTAATAATTTCACAAACGGAAGAAAATCAAAGGCACCACAGTTTATTGCCTTGTCTCTCACACTAGTGCTCGATATGATGTATATTTCATGAGATAGAGTAAATAAAGGACATTTTTGTGGCTTTTTTTCATTAGCATACATAAATGAACTAGTAAAGTTGATATCTCTGTCAATAAACAATATTCTGATGTAACAGCAACATAAAAGTGCTTTTTATTTAAACTACTCCAGCTAAAATTTGTCACAAGTATAAGAAAAAACATCTTGAAATGTTATTTGAGAAAAGTTTCAATCCATTTAATTATCTCACCACAATTACTTCCAATATATCTTTCTAACGCAACGGGGATCATCTTTATCAACTACATTTATTTATAATGAAAATACGACGTGATCAAAAAATCGGGAGTCGGTATTCTGAGGCTTAACTGTGAAGATTTTGGTCCCAATCTGATGACATAACATTATTTGCAAAAGCTCCTATGGATTTTGTGCTTTCGCTTTAATTTTTAAGATTGTAGATGAATTACTTTTTTGGATTTCGAATCTCTAGACTCCTAGTCTTCTGGGCCAGTCCCACTCTGCAATTAAATAATAATAAGCTTATTATTTCGACTTTGATCTACTCGTAGATCCAAGTTAAAGTACCTATTTCAATTATGCTGTAGGACTCGAAAACTTATAATTTGCTTTTTTTAACCTTTCGCATTCTTTAATTTTCTTGCTTATAGGAAAAAATTGTTGATGAAGGTTTATAATAAGACAAAGCTCTGCAGTTGAAGTTTTAGAAATTTCTTTAATAAAGAGTACCCCACTGTTAATTGGAAAAACTCAGCTTTCAAAAAAGCTCTTGCTGGCCTGAATGATGAAAACATTTTGAGAAACAAAACATCCTTTTCCTCTTGATATTTCTGTCATGCTGCAATAGCAGTTAATAGAAAATTAAATTAATTATGTAATCCTGCTTATCACTTATGTTAGTCGCCGTCCAAGAACCAAAGCACATGTCAGGACGTTGGTGAAATAAAATGTAAAACTTAGAGTGAACATTTGGAGAACTAAGTATTTCCTAGGACCTATAGATTTTCATTCCAAAAAGTTTTTACTGTAATAGAAGCAAACTAGGACATTTGCTGAAAAATGGAAGTGATAAACAAAAACAGAAAGAAATCAAAAAATCTATTTAAGTACCTGAGCACTGAGATAATAGCGGCAGCTAACATAGCGATGGGAGTCCGTGGTTCATTAGACACTAAAGTCATTAGAAAGAAAAAAAGCCATAGAAAATCTGTACCTGTACACTACCCATACGATTGCAAAATAACTGAAGAAGTTTTGTAACCACGCATAATTGCTTATTAGCTGTATAGAGAAAAATAGTTTTTGATACCAAAATACACCGTACATGGCTGTCAATGATTTTGTACCAACAAATATGTAGTATGTTGTCAATGCAGGCCGGCCGAAAAGTCCTTAAAGGAGAAGCACGTGGCATAACCGAAATATAATTACTTGGAACCTAATAAACTGCCATCAAAAAGATATTTTAGTTAAACCGAAAGAGCAAAATACTATTCTGCTGGTAACATGCCACATACAGTATACGAGGGTCGTTTGAAAAGTCAGATCGGTCTATTTCTTTGTGTTTGGCATTCGTTTTAATCGAGGAAGTCGAGTGATTTTCAAAAAATGGACGAAAAAGAATTTCGTGTGTTGATTAAACATTACTTTATGAAAGGCAAGACGCCTCAGGAGACTAAAGAGAAGCTTGATAAACATTATGGTGACTCTGCACCTTCGATTAGAACAGTTTATAAGTGGTTTCAAAATTTTCGGAGTGGCCATATGGGCACAAGTGACGCTGAACGTTCTGGACGCCCTGTTGAGGTTACTACTCCAGAAATCATTGATAAAATCCATGATATGGTGATGGATGACAGAAGAGTGAAGGTGCGTGAGATTGCTAGTGCTGTAGGCATCTCGAGCTGCAAGAAAAAGGCCCACGATTGGCCCATAAAAAAGTCCTTTTCCATCACGACAACGCACCAGCTCACGCCTCAGCAGTTGTGGTCGCAAAATTAATGGAAATAGGGTTCCAACTCGTTTCACATCCCCCTATTCTCCAGACTTGGCTCCCTCGGACTACTATTTGTTCCCCAATTTGAAGAAATATCTGGCGGGAAAAAGATTTTATTCAAACGAGGAGGTGATTGCAGAAACGAATGGCTATTTTTCAGACTTGGACAAATCCTATTATTCAGAAGGGATCAACAAACTAGAGCAGCGTTGGACGAAGTGTATAAGCCTAAAAGGAGACTATGTTGAAAAATAAAAAAGGTTTACCCCAAACAATTAAGTAGTTTTTATTTTTGCACGGACTTTTCAAACGACCCTCGTATTACCTGGAAAATAATTTTGGTAGCTTTAAGATGGCTGATACGGACGATATTTGACGTATCCAAAATTGTCCACAGTACTAAAGAGTCTGGGCACAGTGTAATGCTGTTTCACAGAGGCAGTAAGCTCACTCTCAGTAAATATTTGTATTCAAGTAGGGCAGCGCGGGGCAAGTTGCATGCTAGCGACATGCAGTGGCAGTGCGTTTAGGTTCGCGTGCCGACGCATTAAACTCCTTGCAAGCTGCGCAAAAGCGTTCATGTACAACAAATTCAAAACCGCAGACAGAGAGTGAGCCTACTGCCTCTGTGAAATAGCAGTATACTGCGGTCTGGGCATTAATTGGTATACTTGCGCAATAGAAGTTGGCGAAATTTATATTATGCGTTCACGGTCTTTTTGGCCAAATTTATTTGTTAGGTTGTACAAAGTAGGTATTTTAATTGTTATTTTGTTGTACAGCTTGGATAACGTCAAGATTAATAACTGTCACTGCACAGAATGGAACCTCCTAGCCTTTAGAGTTATGTTTGCTGTTGGAAATGGCAAGACTGGAAGTGGTGACCAAAGACGTCGCGTGGGTTTTTAGATTTGTAAATGAATGTAAATAAAAAACATTAGTGCGTTGATGGTAATGAAGGATAAATAGAACAGAATTGACAAGAGGATGAAAAGCTCTTTGGTAGGTTGTTCGGTTATTATTGTAGAGGAATTAATGACGGAGGTGATAATACGAGAATATTAACTGTGGAATTGTTTGGTTGAGTGGTCGGTGATAAAGAACAGTTCTTCTCAAAACCACAATCTGAGTATGGTATTGGTCAATCGGAAACGTCTCTGGCAATCGAAAATCTTCGGATTTGTAGAAGCTCAAAACAGGGAACCGACATTCA
Organism: Ignelater luminosus; assembly: GCA_011009095.1. Classification (NCBI taxonomy): domain Eukaryota; kingdom Metazoa; phylum Arthropoda; class Insecta; order Coleoptera; family Elateridae; genus Ignelater; species Ignelater luminosus. Next base: position 17,096 of record VTPC01006058.1, read on the forward strand.
AAAACACAATAGCGGATGATCTGCAGTCCGCCCGGTTTCAATACCCGGCATGGTGGTGGCAGGCCATCCTCATTGGGCAGCACAAAATACTAGGTTTTCCAAAAATGTTTTTTGAATTTAAGAATAGGGTAGTTAGGGTGTGCTAGAAACTAGCTAATAAGTAACTGATGTGTTTAATGGAAGTCCTTGCAAGTTCATCATATCATATTTGTTTTGATTTTATCAAATTCTTTGCAGCTGTTGGCAATCTTTAGCTTTTCTTTTATAAAACAAAGAAATCTATCAGGAGATAATAGCCCTTGGGGTGTTCAAACAGTTAAAATGTCAATGGTACCAATCGTTTTTGGAGGCGGAGAGTATGGTTCATCACTCCTCCAAAACAAATTTGCTTTTCACTTTTCACAGAACGTCAAAAGATTCCATACAAATATTTACTATCAAAATCAGAAAATTCTGATAGATTGTATCCAGTCCATTCTGTCTGATTATTGATCGCCTTGTCTTTATATAAATTACTGTTATACACTTTTATCTTCCAGAAGTATGAAATATATTGAATGAACGGTACATCCAGACTATTTTGTAGCACCAACAATTACTCATTTTGATAATCTGTAGTATACGATATGATGCTTACTTTGATTGGTAGGTCTGGAGAAGGCGTCAAGTATGGAAATGAATAACAATTATACAGAAGGGCTGCAAAAAGTTGGACAGAAACTGAAGGACGCCTTGTAAGGCCAAAATAAGTTAAAAGGTCTGTATAAAGAAATGATTTCCGAGGCCTACTTGTAGAGATAGTAGTTGCTAAAGAGTGCACTAGAAGATTGATATAATCCATAGAAATCTCTAAAATAGTTAAGATTCGGTTTCTGTATTGTTTTTTTCTTATCACATTATTTGGGCTTCCGATTACTGTTTCAGGTACTTCTATCTCTAAATCAGTTTTTGTAAAAAACAAGTTTAAATGTACAAAAAGTCGATATAAGTTTAGTAATACAAAATCTAGAAAGTTGGTTATCGTTTCAGGATTTATAACAAAAAGAAAAACTTCAATTATTGTGCACTACATTCTGTAGGTGTCGGAAGCTGTATCTTTTTTTTTTGGTCTCACTAACACGCTCGTTAATGTGAGCCCAACGTTTGGAAGCCACTCGTATATTTGATTGTTGACTTCTACTAATTATTCTAAGACATGTTGACTATGCTATACAGATTGTAACCATTATCTTCTTCTATTTTGAAGAAACGCGATGTCTGGTGAATGAACTTTAACCCACTTGTCATGTCTGCTAGTATTCACCCTGTTAATATTCTAATACGAATAGCAATTAATAAGCAATAATAATAAATCAAAAATTAGTTGATGGTAATTTTTATGTAATATTTACTAAAATGGGTATATGTGATAGTTCTTTGTACTGAATGTTGTTGGTCAGTATAGCACATGTTTTATATTTTACTAATATAAGCAGAGCAACAAACAAAGGTTATTTATCCAAATTTCATAATAATTTATTTTTTAAAAATGTCAAGTACGACTCTTTATGTTTTAGTTTATTAAAAACATTTTTCAAGATTTGGTAACAGCTCTACATGAAATTCTAATTTTTAATGACTGCATAAATCAGCAATCTTTTACTGTTTCAAGAATATTAATTTTGCAAGATTTATAGTCATCAAATTCTATACGCTTTCATAATAATTGTTCTAAAACAAGCAACAAGAACAAAGTAAAGGTTACAGATATAAACACCTGCTGTACGGGGCGCCTCCACCATCAAAGCTTATTAAAATTTATTAAAGCACATGTTGTTGGAGTTGCTGCTTTCTGCTTTGTTTTCCTTTTATGTTAGAATTAATTTTTGGAGTAAAATTGCTTTAACAAATAAAACCTACTTTGTGTGTACGTATTTGTGTTGGTGTAACTATGAGACTTGTTATTATAGGACTACACACTGTTAGATTTATTAGTAACACATACAAACTGACGACCAAATTATATAGATATAAAGCCAAATTGCAACTTTGAAACAGTTAATAAATAATCTTTGTGTGTAAAAAAAGATGTGTAGGTACTGGAAAGTTTTTAGAAAAAATTGATTTATTGTTTAAACCATAAAAAGATCTTATTTTTACATCGGATATTCTGATGAAAGTGAACCACGATTTAAGTAACATTAGATGCTGGTTTACGTTTTTCTACATTTTTCAAAAACACACATCACGATATCAGATGATTAAAATATTACTAAAGTCTTACTATGATAAGTGAGTTGTTCAACCAAGCCATCATGTAAGATATAACGTACGTTTGAAAATTTCCAAAAATGCAAATCTTCCCATTAGCGAGTACCGTAACATTTTATTTTTTTAAATAATGTGTAATATTTTGTAACAAAACCTCTTAGTTATCTTTTTGTTTCTGTTCTTTAATTTTATTGGTTTAGTATTTCAATCTTGATTAAGTATAACTAGAAGTTTATTGCCATGGTTAGAACTGTTGCTACCTATTTTATTCATGACAATAACTTAAGTAACTATTAAAAAACTGGACCGTAATCCTATATTTATACAGAACTTTTGGTATAATGAGGTAAATATTAGATTGTTCGGTACGTGATCGACAACGCTGTGACCAAAGCAGTTTATATATGTCATTACGCGGTTTGGTCAAAATTCTAATTTCTACTAAAATTTGTTAAGATTCATAAAAAAATATTTAAAAATTAATTAGCTGATGATGGAAACTGTCTCTCAAGGTCGTTGCCTAGGTTCCTCTCCGATTAAAAACATATCTCAAGAAAATTTTTCCAACTATACAAATTAAACCAAGTTAACATTATTTTGTTCTTCAAAATAACTGCCCAGGCATACAGCATCTTCAATTAAGTCGTATTTTCTAGTAATATTTATAAATCAGCTGAGAAGTAACTCTTTATATACCACAAAGTAAACTGTGGAATTATGTTTCGTATTACAGACTACATAATTTTTAAAATTTGCAACTTTGATTTATTATTATTTATTACATTGTATTGGCACATTGCACTGAACGTTTTTATTATGCCATAATTTATTTATTTTGAAGTGAAAGTCCAGCACTGTCTCTTGGTGAACTTACTACACACATTTGAAGAATCAATAATTGGTTCAGAGGACATTTCTAGCTTTATTCTGCAATATCTATGACTAACTGTCATTTACCAGCTGTTATATACTAGTTCTAGAATCCAATGCGAACCATGCACTACTATTCTCTGATAAAAGGGGAAACACAAATCGCAAAAATTGTCTGATCCTTAGTGCCCAAGATCGAGTAGATTGAGTATGGGCGCTGTATTTGGGGATTTTGCGTTCTGCAGAAAAACGATTGAAATTGATTATTTTGGTTCAAAGTTTGTTTCGACATCTCGAGGGTATACACTATCCTAGTCAATCCTCTTAGTCAGACCCCTTAGAAATTCAAAACGTACAGCAACTGAGACAACTCAGCCTTCGCGCCCTTCAAGCCAAAAGCATTCCTGAAGTAGCCTTCTTTTTCCCTCCAAGATATACGAAGATAAATTGAAAAGTCTCCGGCCTAGACAAGAAAACAAAAAAATATGGCGTAAACAGAAATTTTATGTTTCAACGGAAGCTCTGTCAAGTTCAAATCAGTTGGTCCACCTATGTTCAAGTGCTCTTATTCTATCCCTATAAGTCCTTTTACCCAACTGGTCAAAATAGGCGTTTGTGGCAGCAATCACATCTTCATCGGACTCGTACTTCTTTCCAGCATGAAATTTTTTCAAGTTTGGAAGTCCGGCGAGTGGGGTGCATGGGGTACCAATTCAAACCGCAATTCATTAATTTTTGGCTTGACAATAACTGACTTGTGGCAGGGTGTATTATCCTGGTGAAACAGAATTTTTTTCTCTGCTAATCCGGATCGTTTTTCTTCAATTTTTTTGAGCTTGACAAGTAGGGTAGCATAGTATGCCCCGTTGATTGTTTACCCTTTTTAAGATAATTCACAAAAAGAATATCCTTGACATCCCAAAAGACTAAAACCAAAACTTTTCCGCCCAGCGGAACTGTTTTGACCTATTTTGGAGCAAGTTCTCCTTTGGCAGTCCATTGCTTCGATTGCTGCTTCGTTTCTGGGGTATAGTGGTGAATCCATGTCTCATCCACTGTAATAAATCGTCGCACTGGATTGCGTTTAAACAAGTCCAAACACTCCTCCGAAACTGCTTTGCGTGTCAGCTTTTGCTCCAGTGTGAGTAGTCGCGGTACCCATCGCACGGATAACTTTCTCATCCACAAAATTTTGGTTAGTATATAATATGTCCGCTTTGTTGAATTGCCAACAGTATCCGCTATTTCCATCAACTTCAATCGTCGGTTATTTAAGACAGCTTTGTGAACTTTTTTGATAATTTCTGTTGTGGTGGCTGTTTTTGGCCTTCTGTGCTCTTGCGACCACGTTTAAAATTCGCAATCCACGTTTTAACTGTGGTACACGAAGGGGAAGATTCGTGTAATGTGCTGTCTAGCTCAGCTTTTATTTCTTTTGGGGATACACCTTTAATATGAAAATATTTAATAACTGCACGAATTTCATCTTGCTCCATTCTTACAGCATGCAAAACTTTAGCTTTTACACCCTGTTAAACAATTATTAATTGAGAGAAATTTTTGTTATTTCTCAGCCAGACTGATAAATCTTGAAACAATCTAACGCGGTAAAAACATCGCGCAAATTTGTATCCTATCTTCATGACAGGTCGAATGTGTGTGTGACAACCCGGAATACCGCCCTGAATTTTGAAGAGATAGACAATGCTGCAACTCCTCCCACCAATTTAAAAACTCAGGCGGATGTTTTAAGATTTAAGTCTAGAAATTCTTGACGAAAAAGAACAGTTTGAATTCTGCCTGGATTAGTATTGGCTCTTCACCGTCGAAACAATGCCTCTAACAGAGAGTGGCATCGTCTGCAAAGTGAACTGTACGACCGTTGTGGTAGGTACGAAAAGAAAAGAACTGGGGAAGGAATTGATAGCTGGATAACTTCAGCTAATGGAAAGGATTTGTCTAACACGGATTCCGTGTTGTCTGTGTGAAAAAGGTAGTTATTAATTAGTGGGATGAAACGTCAGCGTTGATGAGTTAAAGAAGTATATTTTTGTACTAGTAATCTAGAAGGGTAGGACAATGGGCTGTATATGAAGGAAGATCAGTTGGTCTTTTTATTGGTTGGCGGTTTTTGAGAAGATGAGAAAGTATTCGCATCGAAGGCAGCAGGTGATAGGAATAACAGCAACTGGGACAGAGTTTTTGTCAATGGAAGTGGCAGTCCCCCACTTGGATGGAATTAATGATATATGGAATACACCGCGACGGTTCAGGTGGTAGAATAGGAGGAATCAGCACTAATTGGTGACCTGATGGAGGTGAGAATCATCAAAAAGTGAGAGATTGGTGACTTGATGATCAGGAAAAATGAAGATTTCTTTCAAAACTTGCCACCGTTTCTGAGATCTAGGTTACAACACATGGCGGATCAGTGGATTTTTCTGAACTTGGTACATGTATGGACTACTTGAGCAAATCTTACACAGAGCAAAATCGTATAGAAGTATCTTCAGTGGACATTCGTACATAAATCTCATCTGCTTCTGATCATCAAAATTTTTGAATTTATCACTGCATTAATCCTATATCTCCCGAAATATTTTGAAATAAAATCTTCTAATAGTTTTTTGAGAGAAAGTTGCTCAAAAATACAAAATACACGACTTTAGGAATTGCATTTTGTATACGTCAACAACTCTACTTTGTCAAGCACTCACAATTCTGAAACATCTAGAAAACCACCTCGGGTTCCAAGTTTTCTAAATTATAAACACATTTTTACTTGCGCCATTGTACTTCTGGTACCTTTGGCTTGATACAATCAGTCTTGTCTAGTAAGTTTAACTAATTTTAAAATTTAAAAATGGTAACACAATACATCTCTTGATAAAGAAGACCATTTGTATATAATCCCAACGACACAGGGAGCTATTATAAATAATATTTTGAAACAAAGTTGATAAATTTCGGGTCGCTCTTATAACAGCTATATCAAAATCACGTATTATACTTACGACACCATGAAATTATAATCTTCAAACTTGTAAATAATCCTTTCCTTTCTGAAACCTCGTAGATACGAATTCTTTTATGAAAAATAGCACAGTATACATAAATAAATAGGCATCTCGTAATCAAAATAAATTAATGTATTAAAATTCAAAAAGATGTTGATTGTCTTCAGTTTGTCACTACTTTATAACTTCTATTTAAAACCAACAGATTTATTGATTAAAAAAACACCTCTGGATGAACATGGTTATTTTTCAAGATGAAATTTTGATGTAATAAGAAACCGTTAGAAAAAGAAGCAAAGAAAAAAAACTAATTTAATGTATGGATTTAAAATATGCTTTTCAATAGATCGTGCCGCGAACAGAAATTTTAAAATCGAGTTATTTTTTCCTTCTTAAATACAACACGATTATTACATTTTTATGAAAGTAGGTTTAGTGGTTCTACTAAATTAAATTAAATATTATTAACGGATAAGCGAAATAAAACATTCACAAACACTACTCGAACATATTTTTGCGGAAATATTTTACATTTTTAGGATAGCTCAGAATAGCCGCTTATATACATAAAAGATAAACGCGTGTTATAAAGATGATGGCATGAATAGTTTTTGATTTTTTTCTAATTTTATGTGTACAGAAGAATTTTTATGAGCAAATGCCATATAGTTTTAACTACTAGATAAGAGAACATTATCAATTTAGATAAAACCGGCAGATGTATTATAATTTTTTTCATACGAAAGGAAAGTAAGCATTAATTGCTGTTATTAAAAGCAAACCATAAATTGTTCATCTTTAATAATTCACTTTACATAATAAGCTATTAATCTTATTAATACACAGTTCACTAGCAGTAGTTGACATTACTGGGCAATTCAGAATTTAATAAGCGAGTAATACTAGAATTGTGTGGTTTCATAAGAGAAGAGTTTAACTTTTCGAAAGGGAATGTTGTTTTATCGAAGTCCGTCGTTTATTTCATCATGTCTTACCATTTAATGGATCTCCTGAGAACAATCGGGAAACGTCCGGCTGTAATGCATTTCAACGTTTTTAAATTCCCACAAAAAGGAATATAATAGACCAATTAAAATTAATGGTCAATAATTTAACAAAACTTAACGGAGTTTGGATTAGGTAGATTGTAATCTGAATCTGAATAAGTATTATTTATCTCCACATTTGATTTTTAAGATAATCTCGCTTTATTAATTGACTGCTTCCTTAAATGGCTTCGATAGTAAACTATTATAAATGTTGTTGTTCTTTTTTTACCTCTTATTCGAACACTTGATGCCCGCTCGATCATAATATTGCATCATTTTATTAACATCACAATGGGGGAATAATGGTATTATTTATTTATTTTGCTATTGTGTAAAATCCACTGAGATTGCGGAATAATGATTGTAAAATTGTGTAAAAAGCTGTGCTAAGACGAAAATATCTTAAGAAAATGAGGTAATAGCATCATTATTTTAACTATTATTGATCAATAACAATAAACATAATAATGCACGTATTTTTAATTAAACAGAAAAATACAACGCAGCCTTGGATATCACTAAATTACATGTTCTATTATTATGTGTATTGTACAGCAATAACAGTTAAAGGTTAGCATTTAAAAAAAATTTATTCTGTGAAATTGTGGTAAACTTACAATGAGCTTCAAGCTGGTGTATTTGTAAATATCCCAAATAATGCCCCGAGGCAATTAAATCAGATGATCTACACCAATATAGCAATCATTTAATGAATGTAAGAAATATGAATAGGAAATGAAATTTATTGTTTGTTTCTTTATAAGTACGTGAAATATACAGAATGGAATCATCAAAGCAGATTTTATCACGGAGATAAATTAAAGGTCAGTCGTTAGTAATTTGCTCAAGATACTGTTTTGACGTTTTTCTTTGGTTTGAAGAACACTTCTGTTTGATGAGACTTAAGACAGGCGAGACATTTAATGTTTATAATTGAAGTTGAGCAATTATAATTCAGAATATCCCTGACACCAAAACCTAGAAGGATTCTGATCGACATCAACAGCCTTATAGTCTCAGTATCTGCAAATCTGTATGAATTAGTAAACTTAGAACAAGAAAAATTTCTTGGTGAACAATAAGTCCATACTTCTTGACAAATATGTTTCTATTTACATGCATAGTGTATACGAAAAAAGAATTTCTTGATTTGAAGTAGTTGGAAATTGATCTAATCTAAAGAATTGAAGAACAGAGATTTAGTAAGCGGCTTAAACAAAATCACCGACATGCGCCAAAAATAAAGTAAAAGGTATAATTACATTTTATAACATGTCTGAGAAATTCATTCTGAAACTGCCCTTTTTGCGGCCCAATTTCTGCTTCCCAATTTAGGTTCTTCAGTTCCAATCAGCATCCTATCTAAAAATTTCCTTTTTGACTGGTTCTTATTAAATGTAGGCAAGAAAAGCTATAAAAAACTTCATTTAATCTAATAACTCAAACTTTATCATTACACATGAAAGATTCCAAACCTGTCAAAAACAATTAAAAAAGATTCAAAAATGAATCTTGAACTTCCCGTCTTCTCTAAAATTCTTTATTTTTATTTGTAGTAAACTCTCTTTCTCTGTAGATCATGAGGGAATACCCTTTGTTAGTGTGTTCTAGAACACCAAAACGCAAATTACTTAATCTACGGGACAAGATTGCTTCTCAAAATTGCGCATTTCAAGAAGTAGTTTTGCAGTTTCATGCAGAAGCACTCTTGGTAGCTTTTGAGGTACCAGCTACCAATACTTCAGAAGTATAATAAACTACGTCCACTTTTTTCCTAAATTATGTTATGAATAGTATTAAGTTCATTAGAACAAAAATAACCCTCAAGTCTCTGGTGATACAAGAAAGTCTAGTAAGAAGGAATAGCCCTTTGGGACTGTCTTTGAATTTCAGCTCTCCAGGACAGCTTATCAAAATTATTGCAGAAGATATTTAACTGTTCTGGTTTGAGGTAATGGAAAATGAAAAAGAGAGAGGATTTTGAAACCATCCAAATTCTTTATGTTAGGTATTGATCCATTTCCTATACACCAGTCCTGTATAATGTTGAGAGCTCATTGTATGAGCTCACTTGTAGTCCAGTAGCAGATTTTTCTGAAGCAAGGTTTTCAGCAAAACAAGTTCTTGTCATCAAGTCTTTGCAAAAGCCTGATAATCAGAAGACACTGCTCTTTTCCAGAGAGAAGCATATAGACTCGAACCCTCCTTGTATGCCCGAAAATGTTTTAATCGAGGGCTTTTATTAGTGCAACACCTTCTCGATTCCAAAACTGTCAAAAAGAATTAGAAAAGATTCAAAAATGAAGCTTGAACTTTAGGTCTTTTCTAAAATTATTTGTTTCTCTCTCTCTCTCTCTGTAGGTTACAAGGAAATACCCTTTGTTGGTGTGTTCTAGAACATCAAAACGCGAAAAACGCGTATTTTTTATTCTTTGGGACAAGATTGCTTTTCAAAGTTGCGCATTTCAAGAAATAGTTTTGCAGTTTCATACAGAAGCACTCTTGGTAGCCTTTGAGGAACTGGCTACTAGTACCTCAGAAGTATAAGAATGTACGTTCACTTTTTTCCTAAACTACGTTATGAATGGTATTAAGTTCATTAGAACAAAAACAACACTCAAGTCTCTGTTGATACAAGAAAGTTCTCGTAGCCTCATGTTTGATCAAAGATTTTGCTTTCTGCCAGTAAGAAGAAATAACCTTCTGGGACTGTCTTTGAATTTGAGCTTTCCAGGACAGCTGATCAAAATTATTACCAAATGCTTAACTGTTCTGGTTTAAAAATGAAAAAGAGAGAGTTGTATGATGGTGTAGAGAACTAGATCAACTTTGTTAGGATTAGATATTAATCCGTTTCCTACACACCAGTTCTGTTTAATGTTAAAAGCTCATTGTATGAGCTTACTTGTAGTTGCAGTAAATTTCTCTGAGACAAGATTTTCAACAAAACAAGTCTTTGCAAAAAACTATCAATCAAAAGACATTGTGCTTATCCAGAAAGCTTCTTCTATGCCCAAACATGCTCTAATAGAGAGCTTTTCTTGATACAACATCTTCTTGATTCTTTTTCTTTTTTAGTACTGCGTGACGTCTGCTTGATCTGGATTTTTATGCTACTGTTTTCTTGGGATGTTGATTGCCAGCTGTCTTGTCATCGTTTGAGCGGTCTTCTTGGTGGTCTGTTCCTGTTTGGTTTTCCATTGCGGGCTATTCTGGCTAGTCTAGTGTCTGCAATTCTGGTTACAT
>VTPC01006058.1:27647-45447 GCA_011009095.1 Ignelater luminosus
TCTAAGAGTTTTCATTTCGGTTTTTCTCAGTTGCCTTTTTGTTATGGTGCTATCCGCTCTGACTTCGGCTCCATGTCATCACAGGTCTAACACATCTTTTATAGATTCTGAATTTGCATTCGATGGTCAGATTTTTGTTTCTCCAGATTACTTGTTTAAAGTGTTCAGATATAATGGCTGGTTTGTTGACCTGTTGTCTAACCTCTTTTTTGAGATTGCTACTGCTGTTTATTTTTACCCCGAGGTAATCAAAATACATTAACCTGTTCAATGATGATGTTGTCGTCCACTGCCAGATTGCATCTGAAAGGTTCTTTTGATGTCGTTATTGATTGGGAAAAAGTCAAAATGGTAATATGTACTATCATGTTCCTTATTACGGTAAAGCATTTGTTGAAATAAAATTTATCTAACAAAAAAAAGGATGTTAACTACGCGCTAAGTACAAACCATGTTTTAAACTAAACCTGACGTTTGGTGTAAAACGAATGATACCATAGTGTTCAGTGTCCCAAATTTCCCTAAGAATGCAATGCTTTATCGACCTATTTTGAAAAAAGGTTTAAAATGTTGAGCAGTGTTAGTATGTTATTTAACAGGGCCCACACTAGCAATTTATCATCAAAGCTATTGCTTAGAACTTATGTAGAAGATATGTAAAGCTGTTGGTACGTGATTTCAGCTAAAAAAAAACTATAGTATTTGATACTGATTTAGTACCAATGTCATCTGCAAAAATTGAATCATCATAATAGCACCCTGGTATTTGTTAGTGAGGCACTAGGCTAAGACGATGTCTCTCTCGACCATATCATATTGATGACAGCCAAAACTGATGCTACTTTTTAAGCTTTTTGATAAAATTCCTGATTTTCTCCTATGGGCCACCGAACAGAAATAACCTTGAAATGTTACTGTATAGAGTCGTATTTTGACATCTGATATTTTAAGTCGATATTTGATTCTGTTGCTATCTTCTCAAGTAATCATTGCTACTGATACTTCCTCACAGAAAAAAGCAAGAGTAACAGTGGTCTTTCTCAAACACCGAAATTAACAATCTGCTACAGAAGGGCAAAGTCATTGCACGTCATTGTTATGGTAAATAGTGCTATATATTTGGCTATAAAAGTTTAAATTTATGTCAGAGCTTTTTTTTTCCGTGCAAACATTAACATTTCTAATAGTTTGGTCATGCATTGGATACTATGTATTGCACTAGGTACTGATGATCAAATCAAACAAAGAAGTACACCGCCCAAGAAAATAATCGGCAACTTGAGCAATTTTTGACAATCATCCCTTAGCCGCGATCTCTGAAAAAAAGATAGTGTGTCTTATACAGGGTAGGAATAAGCGTCATGTAAAATTAAAAATTAGAAGATTACGTAACACAAATTAATTACTAACCTCGAGGTAGTTCACAGTGAACTGGATCACTTTGCTGACATCGCCTTGAACTGCTGCTGAAACATACTGTCGTGTCAATCCTGTCTTGAAACGATTCTGATCAATACTTGTCAATCAACGATCTGTTTGTATTTTCCATACTTCTATAAGTTTGTTAGTGACTAGCTAGTAAATTTGCATGCATGTGCAGGCTTCTAATTTTTAAGGTAGCATTCCGAAAGAAGAGTGTAGTGAATTGGTTTGATCCCTAAATATCATTCGATTTCGTTCAGCTTTTGCACAAGTCGCTTTGAAATTAAAAGAAATCATTCTAGAAAGTTCCAAGAAATAAATAACACTTTTTCCATTTTTGGATCTCCCTAACCCTACAAAATTGAAACTATAGTATACCAGAATAGCGTCTGCCAAAATTAGACTTATAACCTAAAATTAACTTACGCAAAATTAACCTTGGAATAGACAAAGCTCGTTGACTCTTTTTGAAGAGTACTGTCGTTGTTCATCTTGTGGTTTATATACAAATTATTTTGAGCGGTGCTCATCTGCTTCAGAGAAGATATCAATAGGATATTGACATCACTCTTATTTTTGTTTTTTTCGGTTGGATGTGTTTCTACAAACAGTTTAGAAATCAATCCAACTTCAGCTAGTAAAATTTATCTTGAACAAGTCGAAAGTTATTGAAAAACAAGCACCCTTTATCGCGAATATTTTATTCTGAATGTTGAGTGTTTGATGAGTGTTCGGAGAAAAATTAGTAGAAAATTTGAATTTACAATTATGAAAAACAAAAACGCGACACCATGTATTCATATAACTACGTTTAGATTAATATCTCATCTAACTTCTACAATTTTATAAATAACAAACCTTGATGATGGGAAGAACTGAAGATTCTTTGGGAAGATCAAATTACCAAAAATAAATTTAACATCTAGTAGTAAGTGATATTCCCTGTTACAACATGAGCAAAACAAAAGATTAAGAAAGAGTTTAGTTCAAAATAAATTTGCATTTGTTTCTTTGATGCCAAGGTTTAAAGTTTAAATTGGTATTTCAAAAAGAAAAGTCAATTTTCAATAATCTTACTGAATAAATGAACTATTTGGTAACCACATAAAGATTAAGACATTATGTATCTTAATGATCTTCTATTTAAATTAATCTTCTACAGTTTTTAAATCTTCAAAAGATTTATATTCATTTATTAAGTTGTATTATTATGATAATTACATAAAAGAATTACAAAACGCTTGTTAAAGAGTTGGCAATTTTTTTCTAACCCAACGAATATTCTAATGAGATATTTAGTATAACATTGTAACATTATCTCTCAACAAGTCATTCATCTTTATTCTAGTACATAATTTATTAAAAAACTAATTTATCATTAGTTTCTAAACAAGGTTTAAGTCTGCTTGATTAAATCGATCGAACTGATTGGTTTCAAGTTTCAGTTAATTCAATGCTTAGTTAGTTAGGTGGACATATACATTATTTTTCTTCTTACATTATTTATGAATTTCCTTTTTCAAACATTTTATTACAAAGTGCAACCGGCTACTTCTAACCTTTAATTATAAACTTTAATTATATTAATAATATAGGCGGCAATTAAACAGTAGATAACTAATTGTTTATTAAGCAATTTATTATTGGTGATTTATCATAAAGTTTTCCTGTATAATTTTAATTCAGTCGTCATCCCTAACTTTAAGGTAGTAATTAGATACGACTGTTCCTTGTCTAATAAAGTATGTACCTCCGCTTACTCGTTGACCTTTTAAGTAAATAAAGACATTTTACTCGAATATATTGTTCTATCTATGGTATGAAAACAATAAATTGTCAAGACAATCTATAACAACAATTTCTGTTTAAACGGCCTTTGCAAATATGCAAGTGTGACCTCAATTGACAGTAACAAATATGTCTCAGGGCGCCGATAACCAGTTTTATAATGAAAATAATCAGAGCACATTCTAATATCCACATTGCATTGTACGATTTCAAAACTTGAGAAAGAATGGTTTGCATAAGGTAACATTTGTTTGCGGTCATAAATTCTAGGTACGCGGAACCATTAATCAACTAGATCATAATTTTCAAATAAGCTTGACCGACAGTTTAAACAATATTTCTTCGTGATTTCTCTGGTTCATTTATTTATTAATAATGGTAATCGCAAGTGTGTAATTATTGCCACACAATACACCTGACCGTAGAAAGTTTACAAAACGAACGACCACACATGATCAAAAACAATCCAAACATTTATCAATAAAAGACGAAAGAACCGACGTGAAGGACAATGCAGGTGGTTTCGTATCATATGATTTACGAGTATACGACTATCATACATGATTAGAACAAACGAAAATGAAAGTTAAACTGTTCGTATTCGATTAAGCTTTTCTTTAAGATTTGTAACGTGTACTATTAGTTATAAACGGTTGCTATTGATTGATTATTCGAAGTAGTTAAAAGTTTTTTTTGCTCCACATGTATCAAACGATAAAAAACTATTGGGTTTTTGCTTCATATTTTAAGATCTTTTAAAAGACATTCCCAGGAATAGTATTCTACTGAATATTTTAAAAGTTTTTCAAACTTTTCATAAAAAAATTGTAAACAAATTCTTAAGTCGGAAAATTTCGAATTGCTACAAAAAAAGAATGTGTACAGAAAAATGTACTAAGCTTTAATTGCTAATACTATGCAGCAAGCGTAGCTCTATATAAATTTGAAGTAATTAGATTTCGTACAAAAAAAGGTTTTATGTATATGTTTCGGCAGAAGGGGTATTCCCCAGAAAATCCGCAAGCTTTCCTTCTTTGTTTCCCCAGGTAAACCACCCAAAACATTGAAATCGCGGGTTTTTTGTAACTGTTAGTTATAGTTTTCCAACAAATACTGCTTTACATTTTATTTACCCAAATATAGAAAAACAGATCGAAACTAACCTTTTTTTTTTAGCGAATAGCGATGCACGCCGTAACTACATTTCTAAATGTTTAGCATTCTGTGTTGGAGAATTCTAATGGGTTCGAAGTTTGAAGAAAAAAACCGCAATTCCAGTATCTGAGGAGGTGTAACAGAGGAAACAGGGGGGGAAAGCTTGCGGACTTTTTGGCGAATACTCCTTCTAATGTGATCTAAACATATGCCAAAACTCAGCTTCCTCCTGATTAGTTAAGAGTCCAAACTGGGCTACAAGGAAGATTTAGAAAACGCGCAACTGATGAGAAATATGTATAGAACCATCTTTGTAGAAAATCTAATTAAGTACCTTTGATACTGTACGAGGGTGGTCTGAAAAGTTTCCGACCCAACAAAGATACAAAACATTTTTTCTGAAAATTTTTTTTTATTTTTCAACATAGTCTCCTTGTAACTCTACACACTTCTCCCAGCGATGCTCCTATCTCTGTAACCCGTCCAAATAGTACTCGGCATTTTTCTCTGCAAAATAATTGTTCACGAAGGTGATTGTCTCTTCATTTAACGAAAATCTTTGTCCTCCGAGCGCAATTTTTAGATGAGGGAACAAAAAGAAGTCGCTTGGGGCTAGATCTGGTGAGTAAGGCGGATGGTCAAGCAGTTCAAACCGCAATTCGTGGATTTTCGCCATGGCAACCGCTGAGGTGCGAGACGCTGCGTTGTCTTGGTGAAACAGGATTTTCTTTTTCTGCAAATGTGACCGTTTTTTCTGTTCTGCCTTCAGCTTGTCAAGTAATGATGCATAGTATGCTCCTGTAATGGTTTTTCCTTTTTGAAGATAATCGATTAAAATAACTCCATGACTATCCCAAAAAACAGTCGCCATCGCTTTCCCAGCCGAAAAAACAGTTTTTGCTTTTTTTGGAGCCAGTTCCCCCTTTGCAGTCCACTGTTTGGACTGTATTTTTGTTTCGGGCGTATAATGGTGTATCCAAGTTTCATCTACAGTAATTAATCGGCGCCAAAACTCGGATTTATTTCGCCTAAACTGCGCCAAAAGAGCGTTGGAAATATTCATTCGAACACGTTTTTGGTCTAACGTGAGCAAACGCGGCACCCAACGCGCGGACAGCTTTCTCATGCCTAAATGTTGATTTAATATGTGACAAACACGTTCTTTTGACATGTTCATAACCTCTGCTATCTCTCTCACTTTAATTCGGCGGTCGTCTAGCACCATTTGGTGAACTTTGGCGATGTTTTCGTCGGTAGTTGCAGTTTTTGGACGTCTCGAATGTTCATCGTCTCCCAAGCTCTTACGGCCACGTTTAAATTTAGCAGCCCAAAATTTCACTGTGGTAAATGATGGTGCAGAGTCCCCATACACAGAATCCAACTCATCTTTTAGTTGCAAAGGCGTATTGCCTTTCAAAAACAAATATTTAATGACAGCTCGATACTCGATTTTGTCCATTTTCACAAAAAAACTCACATCAACTCACTCAAACGACTGTTACATAAAAACTGCGCGTCCAAAATGGCTGAAACTTTGGTGAGTAACTGTCAACAGATGAACAACGAAATTCAGTAGCTTTTATTTACGAGTGCTGCCATCTTCACGTTGAGGTCGGAAATTTTTCAAACCACCTTCGTATATACGTAGCTATAATTGCCTTAAAGTTGACATTAAACCAGGAAATTGACGAAAAATTGGACACATCGGAAGGTGAGACGTCGATCTCGGAGAGGGAAAACTTTAAAGTTCATAGTGACACCTTATAGAACTACTATATAAAAAAAATTTCTAGTTAGTATTTTATCTACTCCAAAATACTTGACAATTGGCCTATAAATACTAAACAGAAAGCTTAAAGTATTAGAATTCATTTTATGTCTATGACCTAACTTAGAGGTAAGTGAATACTCAGGTCCAGATTTTATAGCTCGAATGTCAAGGCTAAATCAAGAGCATTAAAATAAATTGCCATCATATACATAGAAAAATCAGAATGTGTATGGGGATCGAACCCACATACGTGGTTCACCAGACCATTACTTTTCCACTTAAGCTAGCAAGTCCTTCCCCAAGTAAAAACTGATATTTCTTTAGGTATTGTTATTAAGTCGGATGATATAGTGATAAACAGTAGTCAAGACTGCATGTTTGATTTAATAGTTTCAACTAAAACTGAGAATGTTTCTATAACTTCAAATTAACACTAATATTTTAAAAAATGGGGAAACGCCCTTCACCTTACAAGAGCTTGTGTAGTTTATAAGTAGACAAGATACCGTGTGTGAAGTTTCAAACCCCTACATAGAACAATGCATGGGGATTTAGATTTTTGTAAGTTCTGCTCCCCAAATGAACCTACAGGGGAGGTAATGGTATCAATCGATAGGGTAGAAGTTCCCTCTTAATCTGGCACCAATAAATTAACCAAACCAATGCTCAGAATTAGCAAAATAAATTAATAATACAATAACTTCTACGGCATTAGTATGAGCTGACGTTGATTTGACTAGCAGAAAACAAAAGCAGTAGAATGCGTCATTAAAGCTTTATTAAGTGACATTTGCTTAAGATTAATCATTGGACTAATTTATTGATGTCAGATTTGGAAAAGATTTCTGCCCTAACAATACCATTTACCAATTCAAGCCAGATTGAGAGGGAACTTCTACCCTATCGATTGATACCATTACCTCCTGTGGTTCAGTTGGGGAGCAGGAATTACTAAAATCTGAATCTCCATGTATTGTCCTATGTACGGGTTTAAAACTCCACACTCGGTATATACTATAACAAACTGAACTGTCTAAAATACAAAAATTAATTTATTTTATCTAACCCCACTCCGTGTGATGTAATTCTACTTATACGTTGGTTGTTTCAAAAGTTTTGAGATTTGATGAAACCGAAATCAGTTGATGAAATGTTTTTATTCGATTTTATAGCGTGTTGAGTTGTCAGACCAAGCTGCAACCTGTGTCTGCTATTTACTTGTTTTTTATAGTATGGAGTTGACGCGTGAGCATTTTCGTGCGATGATTTACTATGATTTCAAATGCGCGTTGAATGTGGATGAATGTGTGAACAGTTTAAATGATATTTTTGGTGAAGAAAGTCCTTCACGGGCAACAGTCTATTGGTGGTACAGTGAATTTAAACGAAGACGTTCAACAATGACAGACGAAGAAAGAAGCGGAGGACCTGAAAAAGAAAATGTTAATGCCGTTGAAAATCTAATAAGCGATAATCGCCGAATAACTTATTGAAAAATCCAGAATATTATCGGTATTGGATCGGTAGCAGTAAAAACCATTCTACACGAAAACTTACGTGTTAAGAAACTTGTGTCCGGTTGAGTGCCACATTCTCTTATTCAAAGACAGAAAAGCGCACGAGTCGATTGGTGCCGCTACGTGCTTAGGAAATTTGATAATAACAATTCTAAGCGCGTATTTGACATTGTTACTAGAGACGAAAGCTAGATATACCAATCTGATCCAGAATTCAAAGGATAATCTCGATTGTGGGTGTTCGAATGTGAAGAAAGACCAACAAAAGTAAGAAGACCAAGAAGCGTTAAAAGAAAATGATCGCCAGTTTTTTTGCATCAGTGCCTCTTGAGACATAAAAGACTGTTACTGCTGAGTGGTATCGTGACCATCTGTCTACCACAAGTCTTTTGGGCGATCGAAGAAAAACTATCGAAGGCGGGATTGTGCACATTCAACTTCATCACGACAATGCTGCTGCACATGCAACCGGTGGAACATCTGATTTTTGCGGAATAATTTGATTTCCACGGTCGGCCACCCACTATATACTCTGGATTTGGCGCCGTGTGATTTCTTTTTATTTCCTAAAATAAGGAATAAGTTACGAGGGCGTTGTTTCGAGTCCTCTGAAGATGCGTTGTTGCCATTTGAAGAAGAGGTACGAGCATTGTCTGAAGAAACATGAAAATTATGTTTTGAAAATTGGTCTTCTCGAATGAAACTTTGAACAAATTTAATAAAAAACCTTTTTAAAAAAAATTTTACGTGTTTGATTCTCAAAATTTGTGGAACAACCAACGTATTGTTGAGGAATCCGAGCCATTACTACAACTTACATATGGAGTAAAGCCAACCCTTAAGAACCCTATACGTAAAATTTATTTATTGTGCAAAAATTAAGTTTTGTTGTACTTTTCTAAATTAAATATTTTTAAATTGTTTCCCAAACTCACCAGAAGCTCTTTGCCTATCCTGGTGATTAGACATCGGCGAATAAGACTCTAGATATTTCTGTAGTCATTGTACAAGGTGAAACATAAAGTATGGATATCTTGGTATGGTAGTCCTGCACAAAATAGAACGCGCGTAGGTCACTTCTTGTTTTTCCATCATACCCTTGATTTGCAATTAATCACAGGACCCTACAGTCACGTTTTTTCGTTATAGGTTACTGTTTGTCATTGTTATTTTTTGTCATGTCATTGTCTGTCATTATATCTCTATTACAATGAATCGTCTGTCAGTGTAATGCTAACTTATTACAGCGTAGATGTCTTTGACATCAGCCTATTTCTAACAGAAACACGACTTTGCAATAGATCCATTCTTAGAGAAGACGTGGTACAGTACAAAACTAGAAACTTTCGACTGCTTGAACACCTCCAAAGAATGTTAAAATGTTCGAGCAGCAAATACAGCAAATTTTTAATGACTGGCAGATGAGAATTAATAGCGGTTTTTATTTAATTTAAAGCATTGATGTCTGAAATTCACAATCTGTTGCCTATTTTGCAGATGTCAGACGAGTCACATTTCCACTTAACTGGATTTGTTAACAAGCAAAACTTCGGAATTGGTAAGACGTCAACCTACAGTTGCATCATTAAACGGTGTGATGCAGCAAGGCCATCTTTGGCACTAAAGTCCTGTATCTTCCCGAAGATAAAGTTAATTCAGAATAGTGTCTTCACATGTTCAACGCCATTCTGATGCTAGAATAGAGACGGACAGAGCATCATGATACAGCATTTTCAAGCAAGATGGGGCTACGGCTGACACTACACGAGCCTGCATCGACAAACTGCGCCAGTTGTTTCCGAATCTATTTATTTTGTGCTTCGCCAATAGTCAGTAATCTTCCAGGTCTCTTGACCTGTCACCTGTGGAATTCTTTCTTTGGGCATACCGCAAAAAAAAGTTTTCTTTACTCGCCGACAAACCATTAAAATATTGAAGCTCGTTCTCCTCACAGAGGCTACAGCTATTCTGCGGGGAATTCTAACATGTTATGTGATGAAAAGTTTCAAAGCTTCTACAGAAATGTGAAGTTAAGACATTTATAGGACGTCATTAAGAAAAAAGAAATAGAGTATTGGCATTTACGTAAAGGCAGATTGTAAACATTATTTATAAATAAAACTTTATTTTGGGTACACAAGCATACACAATTTATTATTTTTTTGCCCTATACATTATGCTCTACCTAATATTATAGAAGTATTTGTTTTACATCCAGTGGTAGATCTGCTCCATAGCCTAATTAATAATTCTTGCCCAAATTGGTACAGTCATTTTACTTGCCATCCATTAAGTCTCTTGGGTTTGACAAGGTATACAACAATATAATAACCATCTCTAGATTAGAATGTATGTATGGTGCTAGTAAAAAAATATACAAGGCGATTCCTCAAATTTGGGCATAAATTTTATATGAACATAGTTTAAGATGCCTGTTTGTAGAGTTGTGAACTTTTAAAAGGTCAACAAGAAATGATGTTTTGGGTATACATAATTAATGTCTCATTTAGCAAATTAAACATGAAATAACCAATCAGTATACACAGAAATTGCTCAAAAAATCTTGTATATACCCAGTTACAGTAATACAGTTCCAAATTATACTGTAGTAGGTATTTTTAAAATTTCTTGTAGGAGACTGTGAATCGATCGTTCAATTTATGAAATAAAATCTTAGTGAACCTGCGTACTAAAAAGAGTTTCTCATTTTTTAGTGCAGATCAAACCAGAAAGCCAGGAGCGTGTGCAATCGTAATAAATCTATACTGCTACAAGTGTCTTTATCGAATACAAAAATAGAAATAGAAGATTATTAATATTGGACAAGTCATCTTTAATTTACAACAAAAACTTTTATTTTTGGGTACTGTTTGGAGCTTATGTCTTCCCAAAGAAGCGCTCCCGAATATATGTCCAACCTTTTAAATTCATCCCAAAGATACAAAAAAGAGGTAGAATACATTTTAAACAGCTTTGTTAAAGTGTTTGACATTTCTTAAGGTTAAATATAACCATTTCAAAGATTTTGTAAAGACGATCTTTTCGTTTTGTTTACGACAAGCAAAGACGATTGTTTTGCAATAACCTCTAGAAACATCTGTATGGAATGAGTCGACTAAATTTTTTGATTCTTTGTTTTTCCCCTACTTATGTATATCTGTTTGGCTTAGATTTGCTTGCGGTCTGGACTTCACTTTATCTCTGACTTTTATAACTCTCCCTTTCTTCTCTACGTTTTTTAGAACTCTACTGCAAATTGTTAATTTTTCACATTAGATGGGGCTGCAACATCATTATTCGTTAAGATATTCTTTGAACACTTTAACAATTAAAAGAACGTTTGAAAAGCAACTATTTAAATAAACCACAACAATAGTGCAAAAAGATCAGCAGTTATCTTAAACGTTCATTAACACATTGAGCGTCAGGGTACTTTTAGGAAAACTCTCTACTGCGCCAAAACATCTTTTTAGTCCTATAGGCCATACCGAATCGATATTAATGTATAAATTATCACTACTAAGTAGTTTTTTCAATTTCAAATACAACACTATCGATGAATCATTATTAAAGCCTCAAGAAAGCGTAAGAATGCATTAGATATAATGCATTTGGTGTTCCTAGTGTTGTCGTGTATGTAGGATTTAAACTCTTCATTTCATAACTGGAGTGCGGGGTGAAATGATACATGTGAATGCCGATGTTTTAGTGTGTACCTGTCAAATAGCAACTAGGCTGACGACATTTTTAAAAATGATAAAGGTAAATGGTAAAAGATAACGATAAGAAGTGATCAGATCTGTAAAAATGACTTTTGGTATTCACTTACATTACTAAGGAACACCACTGAAAGTCTAACGAGAAGATTAAAACTTTGGATGTCCAAAATTCCGAACTATAGCGTTAACCGCTCAGCTGCCCTAATATGTGAAAATTTCTTAAGAAAAGTTATAACAACTAACAAAAACATGACAACATATTCTCGCCTTGGAAATGGAACAAAGCTGAATGTTAAGTGATGCTATAACATACCAGCCGAATTTAAGAAGGCATCAATTAAGTGGAATGGTTTTTCCCAAGGCTGAAGATATTTAGCTATAAGGAAGCAGGTAGGTAGAACTACCGTACGCAATGTTACCGAAGAGGGTAACTGTGTTACTCTAATATTTATTAACTTTTAGTAAATTAGATTTTATTTAAATTTAAAACGGGCTATTTCAGAAAATCCTGTCTAGAAGAAATATCGTTGTGATGCATATTGCCACTATTGACTTTCTATCTACATTACAGAATAGTTTATCATGTCGTCTGCTACATAATAAGACAAACTAGATTGTTCTTATTTTAGTTTAATTTTGCAATTAGTGTATAAAGAATACCCGCCGTGCATTTTTCTATTGACCTTTTATTCAAAATTTTCAGTATAATTTAAAAGTCGATACGCATTTCATGCAACTAAAGATAACACAGCTAATGCAAAGTTAAACGCTTTTCAATCAGTTTTTAAGTCATAATCAATTACAGTGTATCCAACAGCACAACGAGATCTTTCTGATTTTATTGCTGTAATCACAAGTTGTTTTATATTTCAGCTTCTGATATCTTTTGTAAATTCTCGTGGGTCTTAAATCAGACGAAGATGAAAGCACATGCTGTAAATAACAAGGAATAATATAGTAACACCGAGGACAATGGAGTATAAATGAGCTTTTAATAAGCGAACGCTCTCCGGTTACTTTTTTATATTTGTTTGAACATATTCTCCGCATCTTCTGCACAAGATAATAGATTTCTGATTACACGGTATAACTTCGTATTATCTCGTACAAACTTCAGAGCAGTGGCGTAACGTAGTAATTTATCGTGTGTTCTAAATATAATGTGAAAATAGAAAAATTGGTTTCAATTACTATATCTTGTAGACATATTATTATCCGCTACTATAATTTCTAGAAGTTTAATAATAAAGAAAGGACAATTGCAGAAACAAGCCTAATAGAATATTTTATCAACTAGATTTCTAACCCAAATAATTAAAATATGGTCATTGGAAAATTGTTTTCATTGGATTAAAATTTATTAGATAGCCACTACTTTACTCATAGTGTCATGGTGATATTTTTACGCAATATCCCGTGCTATTATAATTATAATACCCATTAACACACTTTTCTAATTAATTTTATGCATATAAGTATGTTAAACATTGCCAAAAAATTTAAAGTGTTAAAAACGAGTTTATAGTGAATAAAATATTTCATTGTATTAGTGTTAATGTCGATAATTAAATAAAATTCCTATTTAGGTATATTGATATAAAATAGAATAAAATAAAAGTCTATTTATGGAATTTCACGTTTAAGTGACACAGAAATTTATGCCTTTTTAATTATAAAATTCTAGAATCTAAAAAGTTAAAAACATCACTTTCTATAACTTGTCTTAGAACTTTTTTTTCGATAGATAGATAACAAACTCCATTCAAAATAATATTATTGCTCAAAGTTTTATACGTTCCTATATGTATTTACCTTTGTTCAGATTTCAGAAGAAAAATCGGGCTAGGAAATCAATAAATCTTGGAAAAAATGTAGGTAAACTGTCATCTAATATGAAGATATGATCTTTACCGTAAAAGTCCTGCAGAATGTCTAAATGGGTGGTTTTTAATGCTGTAGACTTCTTGATGTTCCTTCTTCTAACGGAGGTTGGTTATCATAATGGCGATTTTGATCTTGGACACCGCTGCTCTGAATAGGTCTATAGAAGAACATTCTCTTGCCTGATAGTTTTCCTTGTATAATCAGTTGGAGTTTTCTAATTTTTATAGTTTGAGCAGATTCTCTCTCTTTATTCATCTGGCGTAGAACTTCTTCGTTTGTTTTTCTCTCCGTCTACGCTATTCTCAACATTCGACGATATACTCAGAGTTCGAAGGTTTGGATTTTATCAATATCTATTCCATACACTGTGTTCATTTTAAAAATGTCTAGTCTTAATAACCCCTAAACAAGTGAAGTTATCGAAATTTAAAAAAAAAACGTCAATCTGTTTATGGAGGAGGATATTAGAATGCAGAATTAACTGATTCGTAGAGGTCATTGTGTTCGCTATCGCACCCATAACCTCAGAATCTTAAAGGGCACTCCAACAATTGCGATAGATTGCTGGAAAGAAAATAACAACAGCAATCTTTTATTAAAAACAAAATTAAAATCAGTCTACTTAATCAAAAGTTATAGCACGAAACGTTTCAGTTTAGTTAAGAATTTAAATTGCATTAACTAAGTAAAGAAATCTATTTTAATTGTTTTGGTGCTTATTACGGATGCAAAACACATGAACGTAGGCATTTCTAATTGATTATTGTAAATTGAACTGTCAATAGAAGGTAAAAATAGAAGTGAAAGAACAACAACAACAATGCGATGTCAGAACATGTAAAGTTGTACTTGTTTTTCATCTAAAGTAGATATTAAAACAATCGAGATGCGATAATTTATGTAAAAAATATGACTTATCTTTGTTGTTATAGTGAGACGTTTTGAATAGTAACTTTGAATTGAAGTGACCAATTCATTGTCTTAGTGATACTTCTGAGTGAAGAATAACTGTCACTACACCTATTTGGAGTCAAATAGTGTGAATTGATCTGCTAATGTAGGTCACTAGGTTTAAAAGATTGCCCACCTTCTGTTGTTTCTTTTCCATTGTTTTCACTTTCTATAGATAGTTCAATTTAAATTATTTAATTGAAAATGTTTACGTTCATTTGTTGTTTTAGTTCTATTTACGAGACATTTTGTACTGTAATCTTTGATATAGTAGGTCGATTTCAATTTTGTTTTCACCAAAAGATTGCTATTGTTTTTTCCTTTCCAACGACGTATCATAAGTAGTGAGGTTACACTTAAGATCTTGAGGTTAAGTGTGCGAAAGCGAACACAGCGACCTCTATTATTGAGTTAATTATGTATTTTAATGTCCCCTTCCATAAATTAATTAACGTGTTTTGTTTTTTATTCGATACCTCCAAATGTTTACAAGATATTAAGGGTGGGCCCTTTTAAAATTAACACAATGTATAAGAGAATTGTAAAGACGTAGCATCTCATCAGTCTGGTTCCAATCTTCAAATTTAAATCTTTGCTGGTAACCAAAGCTATTTCTATTCGGGATTTTATTTCGTGTTTGGTCATTGTTTTCGTTTATTATAGTCCCTAGGTATTTATAGGTACTAACTCTTTCAATTTGGCTATTGCTTATTGTTAGGTATGCTGGAGTTGATGTTTTGCAAATTACCATGAATTTAGTTTTTTCGGCGTTAATTTTCAGCCCATACATGCTATAGACTAGTGGTGGGCAAACCTTCGCAAAAATTTAACCAAAACATTTAGTTTTGACTTTGAGCCGTGAAATATAAAAACTCTTTATGTAATCATAAGTACTTTCCCAACCCCTGGTTTAGACAAAGGAGATATACACTTGTACATGGCACTCGAATCACCAGGATCGCAATTTCTTCTTCCATAAGGTAAATTTAAAGAATAGCCCATTTTTCTGCAACATTACTGACGAGACTGATATTTTCAGTGTTCCTGACTGAATTCAAATTTCATTCATTTGGTCACTGACAAAGAATTATGTTATACTATATAGCATATTCAAAAAGAACACAAAAGGTATAGATGCCAGACTTAAACAGTTCTACATACACCTAAAACTATCAAGAATTGGCCATCAATTTACATATGAATTTACTTTCTTGAAATTCTAGATACTATTTCTTGATATATTGGTCATTTTTCCTAAATCATTTTGTATAGTTAAATCAAAGACAGTAAACACAGTTTATTAAAAGCCATCAGAGCAAAATAAATTTGGTGAGTAGTTACAGTTAGAACCAAAAATGATAATTCTGAAAGATATGCCAAGAAAAAATAAAATATGTGCTATCATACAGAGTCATTTTGATTGTCTATGTTCTAGTATAGCATTTGAGTTTTAGTAAAATAAAGTTTGCTTCTTTTACAAGACTTTTCCTCAAGACCAGTTGTGATGTAAAAAATCAATAATTAATTTTGATAATATTGCTGTAATAACCAGACTTGAAAGCTGATTTATTTCTAAAGCTTATGAGTAGTTTTCAGACTCAGAGATGGATAAAATTTGCTTCGAAAACGATTTCACAACATTATCTAAGTTAGGTGTGGTTAGGATTACTACTCCGTGGCTAAATAGTGACTAAATAGTAGTAGTTTGAACTAAAATACATGTTACAAGCTGAGTCTGGATTTTTCAGCATTTTCCAAACTGTAGATCAAAAACGTCTTTGAGTCTCCCAATTCAAGGTATCGTCTACATTTTACACAGAGAAGGATTAGCTACATCTAATGATCGAGCAGTTGCCATTGGATCGGTTTGCCCATCCATCTGTGACTTTCCGCAAGGAATTTAGCCTGGTCAACACTGTTTTAATAACTATTGCACAAGACGTTTCCGTTACTATCTGCTATCATATAAATATGTATTGAGCTTTAAAGTCAAGATGCCGTACATCCTGGAATAAAAAGAAATCCGTACAGTAGGTGTGTTTAGATTTTCGATCTTATCTTTGTCGGACATATGAATCCTTTAAGCATATAAAGTTTTTTTACCAATGGTTCTTTTTGAGGTCTAAAGCCTTTGTTTTAAGCAATACTAAACACACAATGCTTCTGTTTTTCATTTTAATACATTTAGGCCCGATTGCATAAAGCATAGTTAATGAAATGATCCAAATTGGATCACTTTTAGCGTCAACTATACTTGAAAACAATTCTTACTATGGCTTGTAACAATCACACCCATGAAGTTATACTCTAAGGTCTGGTTCGAAAAACATTTACACATATTTCAAGCTTATTTTTTCATTTATGCATCATTTTAAAATTGCAAGCTATACTCACGAAAAGCAATCATAGTGACCGTTTGCTTAATGTCGGAGCGGTATATCACTAAAACATGTAACACTAGCAAATCAATGATAACTAGAACTAAAATAAATAAACAATATTAGAACCTACGTTAAGAAGAAAGTGCCAAA
Source organism: Ignelater luminosus (assembly GCA_011009095.1). Classification (NCBI taxonomy): domain Eukaryota; kingdom Metazoa; phylum Arthropoda; class Insecta; order Coleoptera; family Elateridae; genus Ignelater; species Ignelater luminosus. The sequence continues at coordinate 44,386 of VTPC01006058.1, forward strand.
GAGATTATCACCACAATATTACGTAAAAATACGACGATCCCGAAAGCTATACCAAGAACCGTTATGGATAACGAAACATACATCAATACAGATTTCCCTACAATTGCTGAAGAACAATTTTACAGTGCCTACCCAGAAGAGGTTCTAAGTAAGTCAGAAACATCAATTGGGATTGAAGAATTTGGTGCGAAAAAACTTATATGGCAAGCAATTTGTCAGTGTGGCAAACGCAGTGACATTTTTGTTGTTAGTGGTACTATAAGCACTGATGTGTACTACATTAACGAATGCTTGAAAAAAGGTTACTTCCTCTATTAAGAAAGCATACTTCACCTACACTGTTCTGGCCCGATTTAGCCCCTGCACACTATTCTATTATTACACATAAATGGCTGCAAGATAATAATGTGTCTTATGTGCCCAAAGATATGAACCCGCTAAACGTAGCAAAGCTAAGACCCATCGAACGATACTGGTCTCTACTTAAAGCAAATTTAAGGAAAGATGGAAGAACAACAAAATTAGACAGAGATTTCTCTAAAACTGCTGAAAAAGTTAGCGGTAGGATTTCATCTGATGTGCAAAATTTAATGGTGCCTATTAAAAAGAAAGTTAGAGAATTTTCTAGGAAGGCTTTAAAAATAATTCTCTGCAGAACACATCTATTACTTATTATGTAGTTCAATAATCAATTAAATTTTTGTAAGAAATATATTCGCATTTAATTTAAAAATTCAGATACAGTAGTATAAATTTTTTTTCAAACGTGGCCTTAATTAAATTAAAGCAAGATCGATACAGTTAGCCCTCGGTACTCCAATCTGAAGTTTACGTTTGGACTGTACAAAATGTTTTATTTAAAACGTTTTAAGCTTTTTGGTTTAAACTTTCATTTTTTAAACCCAATGGAGCTTTTTAGCCCCATATCTTATAATAGATATATTGCTTAATGTAACATTTTAAAATAGTACTTTCGTCCTTTAGATCTGAAAATATTAGTGTGTAAAAAATAACGAAACTCATGCTAGTCGTGCTCTCAATAAATACATACGTAATTGTGAG
>VTPC01006059.1:11097-29206 GCA_011009095.1 Ignelater luminosus
TATTCAGTAGCATTACTATCCTATTAAAAACAATAGCAAGACCAACATTTACTGAAACTTTATGAGCGTAACCCAATGAGTTTGGATATTTTTATGCGAACATCATTTAGTGGCCTACAATGAATACAGAAGATGTTCGTATCTTGATTTTTATGTTTTAGGATAACAAACGTTGCTTTTCTTGACTTTTGATCCGCTTTTTTATAGTTTGTAATTTACAAAAAAATCATATATCCAATTTTTCAAAATCTAATAACTTTTCTTAAATTTTTTTTTCGTTCGTTCTCACTGCATGTGTATGACAGTACTTTATAAATACATATAAATAAAGAGATTATAAGTACCTACATATCTATGACCTTGGTCACCCGATATAGCTACAGTACTTGTTAAATCATTTTCAACAAATTACACTTTTGCTTTTATTATTAATAGTGAATGCAACATAAACAGACAAAAAACAACAAAAGGCAAAAAAAGCCTTGGTATGCCCAACCCAAGATATTGCTCGCTATCTTTGTGTAGAATATAGAGATGAAGAATTGCCGATCCTTAAAGAATCCTTGACTAAATCTGCTAAAAGTGTAGCTACATATAACAACTTATTAAATCATTGATGCTACTTTTCATTTATAATCTAGTAATTCAGGCCAAATATGCAGATCAAAAAAAAAATATAAAGAAATAATGTTTGCATTTCTTAAACTTTTGCAGAATGAATTACAGTGAATTGAAATCAGTTATGTAGCAAATTAGAAATCCGCTGATAATCTTCTTCAACAGTACTAACAATTTCTTCACAGCTTCAGATATTCGTTTAACTTAAATACAGGATGTTTAGAGCAAGCAATGGAACAACGTTTAAGCTGGGATTTCTGGGATCAACATAGATTGACTGAATCTAATTTTCAACAAGTGAAATTATGCTTTTTTAAGAAGTTAGAGCACTTCAAAGTTAAGTTTTTATTTTTTGTTATAACTCAAAATTTGCTATACTTGCGCCAAACAGATACAGTACAGCAATTCTCACTGTAGACAATTAACTTGAGGAAATCTTCTCTTTTTTGGGAATATCTCGAGAACATCATGATTTTGCTCAAATTTGGCATACTTTGACTTCAACTGTTGACAGACAAGTTGGTGTTGTCAGTTCTTTTTCAAACATTGCCCCATTCTTTTCCGCGTACCCTTTAAACCACGTTTAAGATTTCAAATGCGTTTTAACTTTGATCTTTACATTTTCTAAAACTGGAAAAACATTAAAATATCTAGTTTCACAACGATCAGATATGTATGCAGTTTTAGAAAATTTCTTGAAGTTGAAGGTTTTTCTAAATAGAGAACGTGCGCGAACGATCAGCTGATTAACCTTGGAGTTACAACGGGTATAACAAATCCGACAAACTGTTACATCAACAGTCAGTATTGTGTGTGAATACTGTACTTACTACTGCGTTTAAGTAATATTAATTAAAAATATATAAACTGAAAAAGAAATTGTTTATACAAGCGTGTTATTATTCATTTTTATTTTAAAATGAATTCATAACAATAAAATAAACGACGATCTAAATGCATGTTATCATATCATTGCCGATTATGATTGCAGACTTGCTTTAAACGCTGCACCAAGCAAACTTAAAACTCTCGTATATGACGTCATGCGCACATTCTTTACGGGACATTGCAATGGGAGGTTTGGTTTCTGTGAAATTAAGTTTTGTGAGTCTGGGATTTTTGAAATTAGTTGTATTAAGTTACGATTCTGGAAGGTTAGGTGGGTTAAATAATTTCGAGGTTGGGTTATTGTAAAGTTGTTTTTGTAAGGTTAGTAAGTCTTTGTACTACAGGTTGGTGCAAAATGTTACAAGTAATTTGGGGGATGGTTGCGATTAAACCACCTCCCGAAATTTTAAATAATTTTTATATTGTTTGTTACAAATAAACATTTGAGATTTGCAATTGAGTGTAATTTAAACCTAATTACGAATAAAGTCTTTATAATGTAACAGCTGAATTTGTCAACGAGTGGCATTTAGAAACTTTAGTTATTGTCTTGCTACAAGTTGCCACTTGCCACTGACACGAGTGCTACAAGGTACAAAAAAGTAACGGATGTCTGTCCAGAATTCTGACAAATGTACGTCCAGTGAACGTTCATCAGCCAAAACCTGGACGCCTGATAAACGTCCGTGTGCTATCGGTTATTTATTATTTATTATGCTGATCTTTCCAACACTACTTAGACTTACACATTGTGGGTGTACTGTCTTTCCAAACTGCAATAAGTATATTAAGCCAACTTTACAGCAGAAATCTGTGGATCATATATGACTTAAGTAATCAAAGTAGAACGGCCGCTACGCGATTTTATTCTCAACACTTTCCGGTACTGTTATACTTCTGTAATATTGTATGAACAGAGGAACGTGCTTTACTAGTCAAATTCGATATTCCTTCTAAACTTCTTCTGTTATTTCTCGATTTAACAATCAGCTGTCGGATTTCAGTAGAAATCTTTTTTGGTGGTGCCATCTTTGTACTTACAGAGTACACATTGACAGCTACAGATATATTTGTCCACAATCAATACATCATTCCCAGACTTATAAATTTGCTTTTACACGTGCGTGTTTTGTTAACTGTATCACAGATTAAATAAGAGTCAGATATTACTATACCACCAATGTTCCCATTTTTTGTCTCTGCGCATTTACATTTGCGTTTACCACGCTTACTCTTTTGCGCGCGTTTTATAAATTAAGTGGCGTGCGCTTTAAAAGAACATGCTTGCGCAGTACATATCAAAATAGCAAACTCTGGAAGTTGCTTAGAGAGAGAGAGAGAGAGAGAGCAGTAGAATGCAGAAATTTGTCGAAGTGAAACATCTGACTCTTATTTAATCTATGACTGTACCTAAACTTTCGTCACTACCACAATACACCTTATTAAAAAGGTCAGAGCCACCTATTAGACATATAAATAATCAAGGGGTGTAACCGTAAACTTTGGCGGGAGCAACGATTGTATGTATTTCTTATGGAGACCACAAAATTTTCAATTTGAAAGTATAGAGCTCACACTACAAATAACTTGAAATAAATATAATACAAATGCTTACATAAGATTTTGGCGTGTTATAATATTGGTTGTCGAGGAAAAAGCGCTGCTTATTAAAATCATAGGACAACATTTTGAGGTTAAGCAATACGTGTGTGTAAGCGCGGCAGTGAGTGCAATGCTTTAAAATCTGATGTATTCGCACATGGTTTTCTCAGCGTATAGGGTTTTTGTTGTTAGGGGTTTTCTGTCTAGTTTATAAACAGTGGGTTGTATGTTGGTTAGGTACAATTATTTCTTGTGATTAATTATTAAATTAACGTTATTTCTTGTGTATAATTATTTCTTGTTGGAATACTAATATAAAGCATGGCTAGGTAAACTAAAAATATCGACATATACAACAGTAATAGGAAACTTCATAAAATTTTGTCTGTCTGAAAATACTAATTGATATTAGAAATTGAAAAATTACAATATTCAATTTCAAAATAAACATCTATAGATAGGTCGGTAAAGAAGGTATCGTTATACATGGAATCAGATTTCCCTACATGCTTTGCAATTACTAATACGATCTATTCCTCTTTTTATTACGCAGACTGTAAAGCTGGTACTACAGAGACATCGAAAATGATTTCAAGCCACGTGACCACTAATTTAAAAGTGGCGCGAAATTTTATTTTATATTTATATTTCGGTCATACTACGGAGTAATCCCCACCCGAGTACATTCTAATTGAAAATTACATTACAACGTACATCGGCTTGCGTACGTTCCATGATTTCTTGTTGTCTCTTTCCTTTGCATTTTTTTAAGTTTATTCTGTTCTATTTAAAGATCAGTCTTTTTCAAGACTAAATCTACTTTTTGTGAGTTAATTGAAGTAAGCTAGATTTAATGTATTAAGGTGTGATAATAAATTTGAAGTATTTAAGTTTTTAAGTAGTTTCATCGTATATCCAATACTACGCCACTGCTATAACTACACAAAACAAATGAAACAAACAAAAGGTAATGAAAATAACAGTTGTAATTTAGGTTTTATAAAAATGCAATTCAGATAGTCTTTCCTGATATTGAATACATAACTTTCGTCTTCTGATTACACTGACTACTATTTTTGCTGTTTCCTGCAGTACAGTGTGTAATTCTAATTGATATATGTTAAATAGCGCCTACTTAATCTCAAAGAATTTTTACATTTTGCTCAGAAGCTTCCTTAGTAAGGGTACAGAAGTTTAGTACTAATAGAAAGATAAAGAAATCCCTATCAGATAGGGAAAAATACTTGGGTTGCAATTTAAAAAAATACCATGTAACGTTATTACTTTTACATATGAAAGATAAAAATTATTTTCTGCGGCAATTGATAAAGCTTATTGTCAGTTTGGGGCCTTTTCAGCAGAACAGACTGTATATTGACATAGCTATAAGTGTTATGATAACACAATGAATACTTTTTTTTGATTTACTCAAAATGCAGTTTTAATGACTGTAGCCCTTTTTGTATATTGATTCAAATAACTGGCAATGTAGCTTTATTCCCAAATAACATTAAATATATTGTGTGAAGGATGTAAGTTGTGTACACAACACAAGTTGAATAAATAGTTGCATAGGAACACCTATAAGCCTTGTAAAATAAAATTTTTGCTTGTATCACAATATTAATTTGAAAACATTTATAAAACCATCTTAGAGCATCACAGAGTTCAGAAATAAGAAATTTCCATTTTTAGGATGTTCTCCTATCTTAAAAAGTAACGGTACTACACACTACATATAATGGATGATTATTGAAATTGAAGAAATCAACTCTTAACTAAACCATAAATTAAAATAAAATAAAAGCCATCACTAGCAATCTTTTGTCACAGAAACTTAACAATGCACAATCAGTTTCTTTGGCGCTGCATCAATTACCCCTTTAATAATATCCTGCATAGTGTATATTTGAATAATAACAATGTTCATTATAGCTGATATGAATGCTCAAGTTTTCATAACTAAAACATTGATAAAGTAAAACCTTTTGTAAGTTTATTATTTAATATTTTATTAAAGGATCTTATTTAACTATATCAAAACAAACACATTAAATATCTGTAAATATGTACAAATTAATGCCTAAAATCACAAACTAAAATTCTCAATTCTTCTTTTTCTTCTGCATCTTTTCTGGTAATATACCCTGTGATCTTTGATATTCTTCAATTAGTTTTTCTTGAAGATCCGGTAAGCATGGTGAATATCTACTATATTCCATACTAAATTCTCCTTTGCCTTGTGTACTGGATCTCAATTCTCCAGCATAACCAAACATATCATTTAATGGGACCTCAGCATATACTGTAACCCATCCCTCTGTTCCTTCTGTACCTGTAACAAGCCCATGCCTCTTATTGAGTTGTGCTATAACACTTCCTTGAAACTCTTCAGGTACTGCTACTTCTACTGCCATTATGGGTTCCAATATTTGCCAACAACCATGTTCAAATGCTAAAAACAAATTAATTAATTTAAGTAATAATTAATAACAATTTGGAAAGCTTACTTTCTTTAATTGCTCCTTGTCCAGCCAGACAAAAAGAATGTTCACTAGAATCAACAATGTGGTGCATACCATCCCGAAGTCTGAATTTTAATCCGGATAATTTGTGTCCAGTAAGTAAACCTTTCTCTGCCATCATATAAAAGCCTCTTTTCACACCAGGTATAAATGGTTTTGGTATATTTGTACCAATAGTCTCATCAGTAAATTCTAACACGGTGTTCTTTTGTGGTGGTAATGGTTCTAATATACCTATAACCCTAGCATATTCTCCATGTCCTCCTGATTGTTTTTTATGTAAATAATCAAATTCAACAGGAGATGTCAATGTTTCACGGAAAGCAACTTTGGGTTTGCCAAGACTTACGGGGCAATTATATTCTCGTTCCATCCTTTGTGCATAGATTTCCAAATGAAGCTCACCCATACCAGATACAATTGTTTCTTTATTGTCGGCATCAAAATAAAACTGAAATGTTGGATCTTCCTTTGTAAAACGAGCGATAGCTTTTGAGAAATTATCTCTATCTTTATTATTTACAGGACTTATGGCCATAGACACTACAGGATCTGGTACAAAGATAGATTCCATGGATAAGTCTAATTTATTATCAGTTACGAAAGTATCACCACTGGCACAATCCACTCCAAAAACTGCAAATATATCTCCTGCATAAACTTCATTTACATCTTCCATATTATTGGAATGCAAACGAACTAATCTTGGTATTCTCACTTTACGTGTCGTTCTTGCATTATAAATGTTATCACCCTTCTTTAAAACACCTTGGTAACAACGCATGTAGGTAAGTTGTCCATACCTTCCAGCTTCCAGTTTAAATGCTAGACTGACAAACGGATGGCTATTGTCTCTCTGTGAGTTTAGAACAACACGTTGTGGTTCTTCTCCTTCCTTTTCTTTCAGTGCAATATTTTCAACTTCTCCTGGATTTGGTAAATAATCCAAAACAGCATCCAAAAGTGGTTGGACACCTTTATTTTTCAAAGCTGTTCCTACTAATACGGGAGTAAAAGTTCGTTTTAAACAACTTCTTCTTACAGCTGCTTTTATATCATTTTCTGTTATGCTTTTTTCTTCTAAAAACAATTCTCCTAAACTCTCGTCAACATTTGATAAATGTTCTACAAGTTCATGTCTACGTTCTGTACTTTCAGTTCTCATATTTTGAGGAATTTCATCATAACGCACAGTTTCTCCATATGCATCATCAAAATATATTGCCTTTTGTGAAATTAAATCTATTAAACCTTTATGTTCTCCTTCTAGACCTATGGGTAATTGTATAAAAGCCGCATTATGATTTAATTTGGATCTCATTTGGGATATAACACGATTTGGATTTGCTCCTGACCTATCTAATTTATTTATAAAAGCAAGGCAAGGTACATTGTACCTTTTCATTTGTCTATTCACAGTTAGAGTCTGACTTTGCACACCTCCAACAGCACAAAGAACTAATATGGCACCATCCAAGACACGCAAAGCTCTTTCTACTTCAACAGTAAAATCAACGTGTCCAGGCGTATCGATTATATTAATGTTGTGATCTTTCCACAATGTATATGTAGCAGCAGACTGTATAGTTATACCTCTTTGTCTTTCTAATTCCATAGAATCCATAATAGCACCAACATTATCTTTACCTTTGACTTCATGCATTTCCTCTATTCTACCAGTATAAAATAATATCCTTTCAGTTAGCGTAGTTTTACCAGAATCGATGTGAGCTGAAATCCCTATGTTTCTTATTTTCTCTATCTGTTTGTGTTCGGCGTATTTTACATACGAAGAATAGCATGTTCTGTTACTCTACAAAAGTTGATAATTATTACTCAAAAAAATTAAATTACTTAATGACACTTACTGCGTACAAATTCTCTACCAAATTCTTTAATCTTCCTAGGTTTTGGGATGATTTTAAAAGATTTATAATAGTCATTTTTAAATATTTTGTACGGGAGCTAAAACGACCGTATATGTGAGGTTATAATGGAAAAGAAGGAGCAAAATGCTTTTGATATTATATACAATGAGAAATGTAGTAACGTACCTAATTACCATTGTATACAACGTATTCTCGTTATATTAACTTGGTTATGGAGGCGGGAGATTTTGAATGTTGGACTTGCTTTGATCAATAATTTTAAAGCTTTTAATATTGTTAGCCAAAACTTTTGATATTCTATTAAAAATTAACATTGTATTGAAGAAAAGGATAAGCATATGAAATGAACATGACATATAACGATTTAGAAGAAATATTGTTTGATTGATAACAGTTTACACTTGAAATTAAGTTTTATGCATAATTATTGTTATTATCAATGATTCAGATTTTCACACGTCTACTTGTTTATTTAAATTAACAATTCACGAAATACTGTGAATTAAATTATTTTCAAGGAAACTAATAGTTTCAAAAATAGTTGTGTTATATTCCTATATTAATACTGACAAATCAATTTACATACATACATCCTAATTATGAACGTAATACTACATTGTGTATCAAGAGTGAAAAGCGATACTTTTGTGTTTGAATATGTAAATTACAGCACACTTTACAAATGTGTTAAAGCAGTCACTTTATAGTTGGAGCATACATATGCAGCAAAGATTTTTCTACTCATTCATCTGCAACTTTTAATTAGAGTGCCTTGATATTGTTTTATTTTTGTCATTTTTCTAAAGGTCCCCACTTGTTAATGTCATTTTTGAACGAGCGTGGCATGTTCGTCAACTAACCTTAAATGTCGATATTAATTTCATTTTAGCCATGTAAAGGAGCTTTTGGATAATTCTATTCTTGTTAATTTCACTTTGCCAAAACAGAACGTTAAAAGCTATTCAAGTTAGTATTATTCAGCAGTGATGGTATTAATACAAGTGGATTGAGGTGAGGGCTGGTGGTTAGGTCAAAATCTTTAGTGACAAAAAGGGTGTTTCTTCAGGTTTTTAAAATAAATAAAACATGATTCATCCAATCAAAAAACCAACTATATAAAAGTTGTAGAGCATTAAATTCTGCGTAAAATGAGTACCAATACCTAAAAATTACATCAGTTATATCTCCAGAAGTTATTGACAATATTCAGAGAATTTATTCATTGTCTTGGCTACTGTCAGGTTGCCAACAGTGCACAATTTGAACATTTAATTTAGTTCTTCTGAATTCTGCATTACCAGTAAATTTAATATTGTGAGATTTTGAGGTTGTTTTTCTTCAAAACTTTCTTGTGACCTAATTATACCCATAATTATCTTACTGTACGTAAAGAAATGTGCTCTTTTAAATTAGAATTTATGCACTGCTTTACGGAAGCACTGTGTTTTATTAAACATAAACTTTGGTAATCAACAGAAAGAAAATAACCAGCACATTATAAAGTATTACTGTATATTGGTCAAAATACTGCAATACAGCATTAAAGAAAAAGCTTAAAAATGAATGTAGCCTCTATTTACAACTTTTACGTATGAAAAAACAATTAAAATACGATAATAAAACTCGGTATGTACAAAATAAATAGATTTCACGTTTATTTGGGACCCAACATTTCTTCAGGTTTGACCCATTCATTAAATTGTTGTTCAGTTAAGTAACCTAATTTGAGTGCAGCTTCCTTAAGATTGGTTCCTTCTTTATGTGCTGTCTTGGCAATCTTAGCAGCTTTATCGTAACCAATATGGGGATTTAAAGCTGTTACAAGCATAAGACTTTCTTGCATAAGCTTGCTTATTCTATCCCTGTTAGCAACAATTCCATCTACGCAATTAGTAGTAAAGGCTTTACTACTATCTGCTAATAGTCTGACAGAACGTAGAACATTAGCTACCATCATTGGTTTAAAAACATTTAGTTCAAAATGACCATTAGAACCTCCAATAGTAACAGCAACATGATTTCCCATAACCTGAGCTGCAACCATCGTTATTGCTTCACATTGAGTAGGGTTGACTTTGCCAGGCATTATAGAACTGCCAGGCTCGTTTTCTGGTAGAGACAATTCACCAAGGCCACTCCGAGGACCTGATGCCAAGAAGCTAAAAGTAAGATATTAATATAATCATGTATGAATCCAATAAGTATAAGATACAAACCGAATGTCATTAGCAATCTTCATAATAGATACAGCAATAACATTTAAAGCACCAGATACTTCAACTAAGGCATCATGAGCTGCTAAAGCTTCAAACTTATTGGGTGCTGATACAAAAGGTAAACCGGTAAGTTCAGCAATCTTGGCAGCACATTTTTCAGCAAATCCTTTTCTTGTATTTAAACCTGTACCAACTGCAGTGCCTCCCAAAGCTAACATATACAATCTAGGAAGTGTATCTTTGACACGTTGAATACCGAAAGTCATTTGTTGAACATAACCACTAAATTCTTGTCCTAATGTTAAAGGTACAGCATCTTGAGTGTGAGTACGACCAATTTTAATTATGTCTTTGAACTCTTGTGATTTCTTGTCTAAAGCGTCACGTAGCATTTTCAAACTAGGAATCAGTGCATGATTGATTTCTTGGGCAACAGCAATATGCATAGCTGTAGGGAAAGTATCATTACTACTTTGACTTTTGTTGACATGATCATTGGGATGGACTGGAGTTTTTGAACCTAGTTCACCACCTAATATCTCTATTGCTCGATTACTAATTACTTCATTTGTATTCATATTTGTTTGAGTTCCAGATCCAGTTTGCCAAATTACCAAAGGGAAATGATCATTGTACAATTTTCCAGATATGACTTCATCTGCTGCTTTGGATATAGCATCTGCAAGTTCAGGCTTTAATCCATATTCTTTGTTTACAATTGCGGCAGCTTTCTTTAAAGTTCCCATGGCTGTGATTACAGGGTACTAAAACATTAATGCACTATTGCTTTTTGAAAATATTTTAAAAATCACAACTTACGGGCATTCTTTCAAATTCGCCACCAATAGGAAAATTGATGGTTGACCGTACAGTTTGAGCTCCATAGTATTTGTCACCGGGAACGTCTAATTCTCCAAAGGTATCACGCTCCTTACGAAAACCAGCCTACAGCAAAAAAAAATTATAATACATTTTTGTACGCAATTATAAAATTAAATTAAACATATGTTTGTGTTATATTATTAAAATATAAGATAATTATATTGGGGAATGTAACCATCTGATGACATAACACTTAAGTACAACCTACCATAACTTTAGCTGTTGTACTAAACGATTCTTTGTAAATGGACCACGCTTGTCTTGCGGAAGAAGACACGTTTTTACGAGAAAGTTGAGAAAAAGCCATATTTATCACTTTTGCTGGTGCCCCCCTGCCCCTAGCGACCAATCAACAGATAGTAAACCTACCGGTTTCACAACGTCCCTACCGTACTGAAGATAGTCTAGAAGAAATGTCATTGTCAAACTGAAAGTTATGCTGTATAACGTGAGGATAGCAATTACTCTGTCTACGTTAGATCTACCGTTCTAATAAAGTTGTGGACGATTAAAAAATAATCCAAAGTATCTTCTTAACTATAAATATTACCTACTTTTGATCTTGACGAACCCGAAGAGGAAGGAGTCTTACAAATAGAATAACACCGTAAAACATCTTGATATCTTAAATAATATTTAGAAATGTAATTCCAGGAGAATACATTTTTCTTGCTTTCGGGTAGTATTTCACAAAAGAATATTGGGAGTGCAACCACTCTTTTTGAGGAAAAGCACAGCATTACTACTCGAATATCTTACCATCACTAAATTAACCACTAATATAACATTTCAAAAGTAATTAATTTGACAGCAGATTCTTTTTTAACAAATAAAAAACAGAACTGTGTTGTAATGCTATCTAGATTTTTTGTATAGATTTTACGTTATAATTTTATCTACGACTCTTCAATAATATAGTCGTTATACGCGTAACCATGGGATATAATCATACTTATAAAACACTGGTGTTTTATGGATTTTATTCACTGGCGGTGTTTTGTTGGTTGCCTATTTATAGATAAAAAAAAATAAAAACGCAGGAAAACACTAAACTACGCACCACAACTTACAATTTCTGATTTTAGAAACCAAGAAATGTGGAAATAATAAACAACTGCAAAGCCAGTTTAGTTACCGACGCACAAAAATACTTCGAATCCTGTAATGTTGGTTGCCTATTTATGACGGGTGAATGTTTACTTCCGTCAAGAATTTTGACATCGTCTTCAGAGGATCCTTGTATTCCAGGTCTAAAACTCTCTTTGTGAAGATTGTTTACTTTCATTAACTTCTACATATTCAAGAATTTGGACATCGTCTTCCTCAGGGGAGTCCACCACCAGATCTTTCTCAGAAGTGTTAGAATCGTAGATAAAATGTCGTATTCGACTCGCACATGATGGGCATTATTCACTCGGATGATTTACTTCATCGTCTTGAATAACAGCCTACATTATGGGCTCGTTGAATAATATACTGTTAATGAAATCTAAATATCCCATCATGTCAAAAGCGTTATTGCAGTTCCGGATTTATTATAACGCTTATTGTAAACACAGTAAGTAATACACTCATGATTAGTTTCACTTTTACCCGTTCAGGTTTGGAATGGACAATTTTACACGAACTGGATAAATACATTGATGACACGCTTATGTGATTTGTTTTAATTCTACCCGTACCGTTTAAGCACCTACGGGTAAAACTAAATGTATACACGGGATTCACTCGTAAAAGAGTTGGAACGAGCACGGCACGAACAAAATCAAAATCAGTTTGATTTTCACAGTGTGACATCATATCGTCGGATAAAAGTATGTTAAAAATCGAACATGTATTGGCTCGATCGTGTTGATCGGTTCATGCAAAGAAGTCCGAGGGTGTGTATTTGTAAAGTTATATTCATTCTGTGAGTTTATATTGTTACTCAGTTTGTATTTTGGCAATTGGTTTTTGTGTATTGTCTTTACAGTTACTACCCTCTCGTTTTAAGTTATTATGAATTTTAATGTCAAAACAAAAGTAGTACACCATGCTCATTTATGAAAGTGTGTACAATATGCTTAGGCAACAAGATTCGAGAACGACGTTAAAAGTCAAATGTGTTACATCTTTTGTTGGTATGACAATGACTTTTTTACAAATCCATTACTTCGATAGCCAAAAAAGTGCAAATTACGCGAGGGGTGTTTTGAAAAATTAAGGCAAGATATAAGAAGTAGAGCTGGCTCAAGTGTAAAAAATTATCGAGAAAGTATCAAATCTGAGAATCCTGCATATGGAAGAGTTTAAAGCTGCAATATCGTAAGAAATCTACTGCACCTAAATATACTCAAGAACAACTTCAAACAACATCACGAAAGTGTCCTAGTCAATACTTGAACTAAAGGTTTTACAGAAAGAATAATAAATATCGGGCAGTCTTGGTTAATTTAGTTTACCAGGATAAATGATAGGCAAGCCCAGAGAAACATCTGGCAGCATGAATTACGCACTGTGTAAAAATAGTTGTCCAAAAAAAATAATAACTAAGGTTGATCGAAGAAGATCTTTATTTTATAATACGTTTCATTCACTACTTTTATCTGTTCTTATATTCTTTTTCCTTTGTCGTTACTATAGTTATTGGTTGATTATTATTAATTCATTAGTTTTTTTTAATAGGTAATCACAGGCACTATAATAAGTCGTCATCTTAATATTAAAACTAAATAAAAATTATCTTGTTATTGTTTGTTTAGAACATTTTAGTTTATTATTTATCTATATTTGTCTACTATATTATTATGGTATTTTATGTGGTTAGATAAGAAAAATACGATTAACACGAGGAACACCTACGTGTTTATATAGCAAAATAAACAAAGAATAACCTAAATTCTTGCTGAAGATAAATAATAATGGAAAATGAAAGTATGATAATGATAATTCAATGCATACCAACATAATTACTAGTGTATGCTAGCCACATTGGTCTTCATTTCTTCCACCAATAGAAACTAGAATAAATGAAACTGTTATTGCTAGAGCTACAAGTAGATTGTCGTCAGTCTCTAGCACTTTTAGATATCATGAGATATTTACCAGTCATTCTTTTATTTGGATTTGATTAAGATGGGTCATCTTATTTTGTCCACATAGAAAGAGAGAACAAGCTTGTTCTCTCGTTGTTTGTTGTTTCTAGATCTCGAAAACTCGCCAATCGGTTTAGATGATCATGACACTGCTGATTACTCTTTGATAGTGGGAAATATCGACCTGAAAACTTGAGAGTTCCTATATCCCATAAACAAACAATATGATTTGCTCAACTCTTATCTGTATTATTATTATGTATACCAGTGTTTTTCAATCTGTGGGTTGCGACCCCCATGGGGGTCCCGAAGTCTTGCTTGGGGGGTCGCGGTCGCAAGCCAGGTAAAAGTAAAAAGCAAGGGTTATAGGTCCTACACTACAATAAAAATACAACGATTTCAGTGGGAAGGATGTGCCTGTTTATTCTTTAATATTTTTCTAATCTTGGTTCTATGTTAAATACGCAAATAATTAAATCATTTTCCAATTGGAGCTTATTTCCCTTCTTAGTTTTTATGTTAACCATTGAAGAGAAAGTTAGTTCACGTAGGTAGGAAGTGGCGAAAGGAACTAATAATTTCAAAGCTTCCCTTGCCAGCTCTGGATATTCTTCTTTTCTCTTCATTCAGACGACGTCAAGCGTTTGCAAACCAAATTCCATTTTAAGCATGCCGCCAGCAGCCAAATCTATAAGATTTTCTTTCATCTTCGTTGGCAGATCTGCCAGTTGTACTGACATATCTAAAAAAGGATTTAGTATCCATCTATGCCTGTTGTTATCTCGAGAGTTCAATTCTGGAAAGTAACTGAATAGTTTCTCTTCCAAATTTTGCAAGCTCTGTACCATGCAAGGCATGTGAAAACTTACTACCAACGATTGGTCCATTGCAATTTCTTCGACAATCTTCTGCACGCAAGAGAAAGAGTCATACATCATTTTTCCTAAAGACGTTGACCACAAACGAAGTTTTGCGAGGAATCCCTTTGATATTAGAATGTTTTCTTCTCTCCCTTGAAGGCTCTTATTTAAAATATTTAGGTGGTTGAGAAGATCAGCAAAAAATGCTAATTTTAATAGCCAAACAGGGTCACAAAAATAATTGGCATATTCAGATTTAGCATCTTGGTAGACGTATAGATTCAAAAATTGATCGTCAGAGCGGAGTGCGCCCGCCCCCTCGCCGCATTGTTACAATCCTAGGGGGTCGCCAGAAATTTTTTACTTAAAAAGGGGTCGCGTATTCAAAAAGATTGAAAAACACTGATGTATACTATAGCAGGAATTCTAGAAAAATAGTGTGGATGTTATAGTGTTTGGAATCGAAATCTGTAAATAAGGATGGTGCTGTTGGAGGAATCCGTGTATTGCTTTTGTCAGCCAAAGTTGATTTGAGTGTATCTGAAATAGGCAAAACACCACCGTTTGGTGTACTATAGGCAATGAACCAGCTGCGTTTTACATTCGACTAAAAGTGATATGAAGTAGTTTACCCTTGTTAACGGGTCTACTGTTTTTTACTGGGCATTCAGTTAAGAACTTTGCTATCTGGTAATAGTCTGTCTTAAACTCTTCTACTTAGTTTAGAAATTCTGGAAAAATAAAGAAATGGTAAATATCTTTAGCATAAGTGTTAGCGTGAGTGTTTATTATATTGAAGAGTTTCATGTTTGTATCTTTATCAGCGATGAAGATTTAAGGGATTTCAAAAATATGCCTATTAATAAAAATGAATCCAACTTTTGCCATTATTAAAACCTGCACTGGACTTAGAAAATTGTTTCCTTTTTGTCGTTTTTTAGTTAAGCTGAATCTTTCAGAACTTCCAAATTCAGCGGTTCATGTTGCAGATTCGAAACCGAAAAGATGTACAGAGATCTTGTTAGCATATTTTAATAAAGCACAAAAAGTGGCAACGAAAAAATGGTTTTAGTTTTCCGATATCTCTTCAAATAAATGAAAGAAAAAATAAAAACGAAAATCGAGAAATCTACTTTTTTTTAAATATCTCAGAAACTATCCAAGATATCTAGATTTTGCAAAAGCTAACAAAAAGGTCCTATAAATAGCCAACATTCATCCCACTTAACCGATCCTGTATCTCTTACCGTTTCCAAGATCCCCATGCTGTACATCCTTATTTTGGACACACTGTATGTATTGTATTTGTGATTGGATTGAAACGAGACAGCCTGATTTTCTTCTAACTGGTAACAGTTAGAGAGAGAGAGAGAGAGAGAGAGAGAGAGAGAGAGAGAGAGAGAGAAATACAATAAAATACTGTTTTACCTAAAATTTATAGTATATACTCGTAGATAATATAGATAAGAGTTGAGCAAAGTTAGAATTTTCCTTTAATTGGTTTCAATTGTTTCTTTATTGAATATTTATAATTTTAGAAAAAAAAGTCAAAACTGCTTGGAATAACTCAATATCTTATAATTTGTTCTAATAGGCTTTTATTATATAACGACAGTACATTGATTTTCTTAAGAATTCTATTCTAATTTTATCTTATAATATTTAAAAAATAAGCTAAATGCAATAATCCTCGAATTCACACCCGAGACAAACATCCTTTGTACTTCTTTAAATGAATCAGATGATGTTAATTGTTTAACTGTGTAGGACACCCTTTTTTGCTAGCTTTAAACCTGTACTATACTGAAAACAGTACTTTAAGTGGTAGACCACTAGATTAAAATGATAATCGTAACTACTATTATTACTACTACCATCTCCATGCATAAATTCGAGAATTATTAGTATATTTAAAAAACTTTTTTTGTAAAATTAGGGGTCATAGGTAAAATTCTTTAAAAGTTTAATTACTTTAATACAATAGCTATAATAATTACAAAGTATTAAAAACATATTACAGTAATGTACAAAAGTACAATGTCATAAAAGTTTTGCGATCTCACCTTTAGAAACCTATAAAGTTTCCATTTCACAGGCCCCTGTTTATGAATTATTTTTATAATTAGTGCCACTTTGTTATTCATATCACCTACATTCCCAGAGATTCTACTGTAGAAATAATTCTTGTTTAAATACACCAATAATAAATAACAACAAATAGTATCATAAGGTAATCTATTGCTATTTCATCAGAAAGCCTTTTATGTACAGAAATTATGCAAATTATACAAACAATGATGTAAATGTTAAAGCTAAATATGACTTATTCATAAAGTCTAAGATCATTATAAATATACGAGTATACAGAGTGTTTTTCAGATACAAAAGGAATGCTTTATGGTAATGCGTCTTTGAGTTTAAAAAATAAAAATTTACAAATATTTATTACCTGAGTGAATGATTATAAAATAGATGTAAATTGTAGTCTTGTAAAATTATAGCGGCAGTCTCAAATAATGATTATTAGTCTTCAACTTAAAATAACCTGAAGGTACCTACAGTTTGCGTACATGACGATCTTAGCAAGAGCATAATAATGATGATTTACCGATCTTATAAAGTATAGGGTTTCACTGTAAATGAATCTATTTACAATTCTGTTATTTACAAAGCTAGGGTAAAAACTAAATACTTTATCAATTGATTTTGTTTATTACTAAGTGTGACATAATACTTGTATATCTGACAGCTTTACTTCGTTGAATTTGCTTTCTGTGCCTCTAGGAAACTGATACTAATCAGAATATCATCTTAAACGTCTTTGGAGGATTTATACTTATTTAATATAAAACTCATTCTCGTTATGCTCTTGCTAATATTTATATTATATCTGTGAAGTATGTTAAATATCTACATATTAACATATTGTTTGCCTAAAAAGGTCAATTTTATTGCTTTAATGGAATGGTGAATGATCTGATCTAAATTCACATATTCTAAGAAAAAGCAAAGCTATTTATCGCAGGATATTGGCTTTATCTAAATACTAAGAATAAGTAAAATCTTCATTAAGTATATTATTTAAAAAGTAAAAATAACCTAATTTAAATAAAGTAGAAGTTCTAGAATTTTTCTTATGAAAAATAGAACTTTTTTTAAAAAAGTATCAAAATTCTTAAAATTGTTATCAAAAATGATTTTCTATAATTCTTTCTGTATGGCTTTAAAACGAATTTAAAATATATGAAAATATGTCTTGTATTTTTATCTTTACAAGATCTTTACATGAGGTTTTGAAAGTCCTTACTTTTTTTATCTGGATTTTAAATAAATTACAATGCCGGATCTACACTTTTGAAAGGTCTTTTTCGTGCAGTAGTCAATTCGACAAGAAAATTCCCTATATCATACACCGATACTATTTGGTAATTTATTTAGATACTGTATTTGGATTTCCAAATTTTTATGCATATTAGATATGAACACTAAAACGAAAAATAGTTGTTTTTCATACTCAATGGATGTATAAAATAAACAAAACAATACTTTGCAGTG